>VWZK01021423.1:191291-214106 GCA_013396935.1 Baryphthengus martii
TTTTTTTTTAGTGGGTAAGCCCTATCCCACCTGCATAGTTTCATTCTGTTTTGGCTGATGCTTCTCATCAAATATCTCTATCTGGTGTTCCAGTGTTTTAGATGTTATTTTTGACACCTGAGTTTTACTTGCTCCTGATTCTTTTTCACTGATGAAATGGTAAGGGAAAAAAAAGTTTTAACTTTCTGTTTTCCTTTTCATCCCTCAATGTTCAGTTCTCTGTACCGATTCAAGTCGCAGTTCTGCTATGCCCTCAGATTTACTTCTGAAAATCCATCATCCTGGTGGTCACTCATTTTGATGCAGTCTGCTCTGTTTCAAGGTGCTGCTTGGCCCTTCAGATAATTGTGCTTCTTTTCTTGTGGTGTCTCTCTTAGTTCAGCTACTTCCTGCATGTATTGCCTACCACCTGGTGGGTAATAATGTGAGAGTACTTCATATTTCTAAAATTAAACTCTCTCTTTTATTTAGAAAACTCTTTACAGAGCTGTTGCAATTCATTTACTGCTGCTACAGTAGCCATGTGCACATGTAACAGCTCTCCAGTGTACCAGCCAAGCTTTCTCCAAGTAGCAATCCAAGTTGCAGGTAGATTGCTACCCAAGGAACCTGCAGCTGCTCAGCGCCAGATCAGCAGGGCATAAAGCCATTTGGCAGCTTTTCTCATCAGTTCAATATACATTGCTCACAGGTACCATTGACCAGATTTTCGATAGCCCTTCTTTGCCAGGGATCCCATTGGAAGTAGAGCAGTGACTGTTCAAAAGTTACCCTGCCTTAAGACACAGCAAAGGGCATAAAGGATGCAGACCTCTCCCCTGTGAGCTCACAGGTGTGCAATGGCTGTGATGTCCCCCATCCTGACAACTTTCAGAGCAGATTTACCCACTGCTGTCAAAAAATCACTCTTCCAGGACCCCTATTTTACTTCTATTTTAGTCATATATCATGGAATTAAACAGTAACACTTGGAAATTCTGATTTATCCATTTAACCATTAACTAGACACACACATGTATGCGTGAGTGCATGCACACGCAGAGGATATATTAAAGACACACTGGAAGAAACATTTCCAGCACAAGGATTTAGCTGTGTGAATCCCATTAACATTAATGGGAATTGTTCCCCTAAATCCCCATGTATCTCGTTAAAATATACCTATTAGTGACAGGGTGAAGCCTATAAAACCCAGCAGTTCCCAGGTTAAAACTGAAACTTCATCATTAACTTATCCTATTGTGCCTAGGTAATGCAACACCCTTTAACTTCTCAAATTCAAAGGTTTCTTTTCTCCATTGAACTTAAAACAAATCTTGTCTTGTTAATACAATAGGTTCTGCTGTAGTTAGCCCATTCTGTAACTCTTGATCATGTTGGAAATGTTTTCTCTCTCAATCACTGTGGTCTATGAAGAGATAGTGTTACCAAAATATCTTTGAAACTCTTATGAGAAATAGAACATAAAATATAAATGGACTAATTAATTTTCTAGTAGTAGATCATAACATTGAGGTATGACAGTAATAGACTGTCAAGTATTGGATTATTACTCTTGAGATTTTTTTAAAATAAAGACTGAGAGCTTGATGTGTAACACCCCAGTCACTCTAGAGGAATGAATACCTGAAGAAACCAGATATGTGAAGAAAACTTTATATACAGTAAACTCATTTAGCGATGTCATTGTGACAGAAAGAGACCTTAAAATGGGCCCTCAAATTTTCACCAGTGTAGGTATGTACACTCTAGACATGATGAGGTTGTATTTGTGTGTGATGATAAAGGTCTGTATTGTAGATGGTGCAGTACAGCATAGATATGATGAAGCTAAGGGTGAATGAGCTGGCTCAACTGCTGCCTGTAGGGCAGTTCCTGAGGGCTATTCCTGATTTACTGGAGAGAGTGAATGTCAGGGCACGTGAGTGTGCGTGGAGGTCTATACTAAGGCTGTTGGGTTGTTCCTCATACATGGGGTATCTCACTGTTGGCTCAGGTAACTGTGCTGTTGGTATAATAGAAACCCATGCTTTTATAGCATTGATAATGGTAGAACTTTTTCAGCTTTTAATAGGAAGCTGAAATAAGGAGTGCTGGCAAAAGCAGGATCTACAGTGGTATACTGGTAAAATATTTGGTACATAGACCTGCACCAAATATAATTTCCTCCCAGTTTAACAGCAGAGATAAAAGGATTACAGTAAGAGTGAATATTAGATCCAGTAAGTCCTGCTCTTTTTGAGTAGAACATAGCAGAAAAATAGACATCTATGCAATGCTGCTGCTGTTGCTTTAATTTTCACTGCAGTGGTCACAGCCCTTCACCTTTGGGCTGGAACCAGTGGGTGAAAATATCCTTCCATGCAAGAAGAAATGATTGTAATTACACTATGTGTGTGTTTATTTCCCCCTTTCCTCCCCTAGTGTGGATCTCTGTTTTAATATATTGCAAATAATTTTTTTCTGGCTATAGGTTCCTAAATGGTCCTTGTGCACCTTTGACCCCAGTACTCCTGCTTTCAACAAAATGTACTCCCCGATAGACCTAGCACAAGAGTTTGTTCAGTCAGGAGGAGCTCTGGTAGGGCTTCTTCCAGTAGTTTAACCATTAACAATAAGCAGTGAAATGAGTCATCTGTACTTTATTTTTAATTAGATCTTCAGTGAGCTCGAGCTTGAGATGATTTTTTTTTTTTTTTTTTGCCTGCAGAAGTCAGGAGCTGAAACCAGCAGCCCTCTCCTGGTACTGGCTGTGCAGGGATTTCTATAGAGCAACATTGTTAGGTTGTTGCGGATACAAACAGTAGAGCAAAACCAACATAACTTGCTCCTGTGAATCTGTATGTTAGCATAATTCCTCTTGGCTTAGTTGATCTGGAGATGTTTTGCTTGCTCTGTTTCTGGTTTCCACTTGCACTCCTATTCCCCACCACGACCTCTGAAACAGAAGCCCAAATAATGAGTGAGACAGCACTGGATAAAGGGGAAATTAATATTCATATATGGAAGCTGTTTGTTTTAAGTGTATTTGATTATATTTCAGGTATGTGCAACAAGCTTAATATGAAGTTTTCAAGTCACAAACTGACTGGAAAAATATCTCCACTGACTCCTGAAGTCAAATCATACATTTAAATTTTAAACACCTTTTGAATTAATTTCACATCGAGCCCATGAACAAGCCCAGAACTTTCCTATACAAAATAAAGCTCTGGTGAATTATCCCAGATAGTGCCTGCAGCCCATGCAAAAATCATTAATGCCTTTCAAAGGAGGAGTGAATCCAGTGCTCACCTGAGCTGCAGTGCCAGCCCTTGTCAAAACAATGCTGCAGTCAGTCTGGTGCACTAAGACTGATGGTGGCTTAAAGGAAGATGGTTCTTGAAATGCACTGAAAAGCAGTAGAAAAATGTGTTTACTGTTTGGCGTTTTGTTACATCTCGGTGAATTAAAATCTGCAATGTAGAATTAGATTCATTTTCTCATATCTGAGTTGCTGTTACTTGTAGAGGTAAATCCAACTTGTTAAGCCTGTATGCTCTGCAATGTCAGTGTCAAGCAGTTGGGAGCTGACTGTCAGAGCCCTGGACCCAGCTCTGGTGGCCTCCATCAGCTTGGCCTGAGCAGCTCTTTGTGCTCCTCCTTCCTTACTTATGTTTTATTTTGTCTCTTGTTTTGGAATTTTGTTGGGGCAGAAAAGGTAAGATTTCTGAGATGGTATTCTAAACTTCAGCAAGCAGGACCATAGTGAAGGTCATGCTGTTCAATACGCATACACAATACTTATTTCTCAGGTACTGTAACTGTTCCTTTCTATAAATGCATTAGGCAGGTAATGAATTTAGCTGCTTCTTATGATGGGTGCATTCATTTTTAGTCTGGGTTGCACTGGGATTTCTTTTGCATCCTTAGTTAATGGGTGGAAGGACAAGTTGTGATGGAACAAGCAATGTGGTAACATTGAAAGGGTAGGAAGCAAGCTGTGCTGGGCCAAGGACCTGGGCTCTGCAGAGTACTTCAGAGCAGCACACAAAATATTAATCAGTCAGGTGCTTCTTTCTGCACAGCCTAAAGGCAGAATACCTTATGCTGGGGTGCAGGCAGTCACGCTCCCTTCTGTGGCTCAGGTCTAGATGGCTCTGGCAGTACTTTTTCTTAGAGGGCAGAGACAGTCTTTAGTGAGAGTAGCAGCGGAGCGGAGCAGGAGGAGAGCCCCAAACCCAGACTGTCTGCCTTGCTCCTCATCACTGTAGCTGTACTAGTTGGCCTGGGAGAGAACCTCTGGTGACATTCAGGTTGTGTGTGGCTAGTGGTGGTTGTATTCAGGCAAAAGTGGTGTGCAGACCAGGAGCAGGGAAGTGAATGTGGATATAGGCATGAGCGCATTTGGAGGGAGACCTCATCCAGATTGTACTGGAGTGGCCTGCTGTTGTCCAGAGCCCTGGCTGAAGCAGTGCACTGAAGCGCCATGGTGGCATGTGAGCAGAGGGGAACACAGCTTCTTTCTGGACTGGGCTAGTATAGGCTGCAGGAAATTTGATATTTCCCCTCAGGGAAGAACAGTCTTGGTAAAAGACCTCACTTTGTAGCATTTTTCATGCGAAGAGCCACACTAAACACAGTTACAGAGATAAATGCAGACAGGAGCAGGTCAGAGGAGAGGGGAAATTAATTGATACAGAAACTGGAGAAGGATGACCATTAGGATGGATAAGGCAAGGAGTTAGAGATTGAGATATCAGACTTGATGGACAATACTTGAAAATGAGCACCCTTACCCTATGTAAAAAGACCAAGAAGACAGTGCAGCATGGGGAAAGGAGAACAGGAGAAAAGGTCAGTGAGGTGGATTGGTTACAAATCCGACAGTAATTTAGAGTTTTACAGCTAAGTGATATAAGCCTGTACATGAAGAGGTCTTTGTATAGAAACTAGACAATACTTGCTTTTGATCTGAGATTGCATCTTTCTCTGTGGTTTTTTTTTTTTTTTTCCTCTCTCTCTCCGTCTCTCCATCTCATTGTGACTGTTACATGTTTTGGTAGTAAAATCCAAATTGCGAAGTAGCTGAAAAGTGATACTTAAGAATATCCATATAGTGATTTGTCATCACTGTAGATTTTTACGTCTTCATGTAGTTAATACAATCTTTTTTGGGAGAGAGTTAGAAGGCAGTGTTCAAAAAATTGATTGGTTTCCTTGCTTCATCACTGGTTTGAATTGCTCTAATTGAAACCAGTGTTATTTCATTTGATCTTGTAATTAAACAATGTAATTTATATTAATCCATTAAATAATTTGGCTAATTGCTTTTACATTGATTGTATCTTAGCCTTTTTTTCTTTTAAATTATTATTGGAACCAAGTGATTATCTACTGAAAACCAGTAAGCCACAAGCAAAGAAAAGATCTTTCTTACATGTGGGTTTTTGTGGTTTTTTAGGTTCTTTGATAAAAAATTATGTTAAAATGTAATCGCAGAGGTCCTGATTCAGCCAAATGATTAAGCATGTATTTTCACTGCTGCTCAGTAAACTGGAGCTTTTTGGAATCAGAGTCCAGATGATGAAAAGCCAGTCTTCCATTGGAAATCACTGCTTTGCATCTCAGGAGTGTGAAAAATGGTCTCATACTAGCAAAAGAGCTTGGCTTTATTCCTGTTTCCATATCACTGACCTACAGAAAGTAACCTTGGTGAGTTACTCATCCTGAGCCCTGTCTGATCGCTGTGTACAACTGAGAACACTTGCCACTTTCTGCAGAATGGTACGAGGCAGTAGCAGCTGTAAACTATGCTCAGATGCATAGGGCTTAGGTGACTAATGGAGTACAGCAAATAACGCACAGTAAACAGTCAGCTTTACAATCTCTCTTTAAGTTGAAATCTGTTTATATGCATTCAGATAACATTCACTCTTAGGAATACATTTGCAAAGATCAGGTTGTGAACTGCTTGAGAACCTGAAAGGTTCTCTTGTACTCTGAAAAATCCGTTCACAGTTCATGCACTTGAGTGTAATTTGACTTGCTGAAGTTAAGATCATGGTGTAGCAATACCCAGGATGCATATGTCCTAGTGAGAAATTCAACAAGGACTCACCTTTTGCAGTGAATTTGTGCTTCTATACTCATGGTGCCTAATTATTGCATTGCCATATGCAATGCAAACTGAGAACCTGCCTGACCATACACGAAAGTGCACGTATTGAAGTAAGCAGTGGTGTGAGAAGTTAAAATGGATAAAAATGCGTAAGCTAATTCTTTGGGATAAAGTAATTTCTCTGTAGATCTGCCAGAGTTCAGATATTTTAGGATGCTTACCTCTACCGCTTGTCAGCAACATGCCTGTGAGCTTAAAAGGACGAAAACGAGACAAGGCACAGCAGGATGTTTGTCAAAGGTAGGAGCAACCATCAGGAGACTCCAGATATGTCCATGATGCTTTGGTGCATTGTGTTTGTTTTGCTGTTGCTGTGATGTTTACCTTTGGTGTCATTTTAGCTAGTTGCAGCCATGAGTGTGGATGTTGTATAAAGTCTGTGGTCCTTTTCTTGGTATCCACTTGCTGTGGTATAGTTGGACTTTGCCACGAGAGAAATTCTGCAACATATCCATTGTTTTTGTGCTGAGTGGGTGGGATACCTTAGTGTTGGTGGGGCAGGCAAGAGCTTTGCGTATGATGGAGATCCTCCAAAATTATGTTATTCTGCAGATGCTCAAACTTCAGCTTCTGAGCACAATATTGATTGCTTTACATCCATCTGGCTGATTACCGGTCCTGAGTCCCTGTGGGCCTATCCAGTGCTTTGCTGTTACTGATCTTGTTATTACTAAAGCCCATATCCTGAGGATTACATGAGTTAGATTAAATTTGTTGTGTATTTCATGGATGTATATTGCTGCTTCATACACTGCCCTCTGATACCTAAATGTTGGTGTTATAACATTTTTGAATCACACATATTGCAATTTTGCCATCTAGCATTGTTCTTTTTCTCAACCATTCTTATTCTGTTGAGTTTCCAGATTTCCCCTACCCATCTTTCTATCCATTTAAAAAATGTAATTGCATAGTTTCAAGCCTCTTTCTCACAGTGTTTCTGGTAAATTGTAGTTGGATTAGATTTAGTTCTTATGGCCTCATTTTGTCTTTTTATTTCTATATTCTAGCGTTAATTACTAGTGATGTGATTAATGTTCCATATACCTGGTAGCTTTGTTCTTTCTGGTTTTGAGATAATGTTAATTAATCCAGTTCTGAAAAAATACTTGCAGTTCTGATCATATGTCACATTTCTAATTCTTTCTGGAAACCAGAGGCTATATAAAAGCTGAGTAATTAGAGATATATTTATGCAACTATACTTGCAGAAACTTTCAGTCTAGGTATCACTGTCAGAACTACTGACTGCATTTAAGAGGATGACTGTAAACAGTCCTTTGTTGTGTTTATTTTACATAGGATTAAAGCAAAGGCTATAATATCATTCCAGTGTCTCTTCATAGAATTGTAGTGAGGGCTTGTTCAATTTGAAGAAAAAAACCTCAGACCATAAACTATAAAACCCTGTACTCTTTAGAAATGTCTAACACATTTAGACACATTTTTAAAAGTGTCTAATAAATACCTGAAGTAGTTTTGGGGTTTCCTGTATTGACAGCCCTCTGTGTATGAGTATTAAGTTGCATTAAACTACTGTGATTTTATTGACTCTGGGTAGGGTAAGATCACAGCATAATAGCAGTTTGGGAGAAAATAAAGAAACAAGTCTACGAGATGCAATGCATGCTAGTCACATCCCTTACTATGCTACTGGAAGGTGATCAGATACGACAAGGATAAGGGTAGTTCTGGAACACAGAGAAGAAAGAATAACAGTTACTTTCAGAGCACTTTGATTTATCTTGCAAGGTCTGTTTTCTTTGCAAAATCGCTAATGGTCACTATTACTGGAATTGTTAAAGTGACCTTTAAATTGCTTTACAAATATCGAGTTGTGGATGCAATCTACCTTTGCACAATAGTCAATTGTCCATCTCAACTTAAACAAAACAGAAAACCAGAGCGCGTTTCAAAGTATTTCAAGCAAACTCCTTCAAGTATTTCTAAGAGTGTCACCTATAGTCCTTAGCTTTACAATAATGTCACCTTTGATACAATGTTAGGAGTGTTTTTTTGCCCTGGAGAATGGCTTAAAATCTTGAAAGATGACAAAAGCTCCCACCCCCAACCCCACCTTCTAGATTTAGGTACTATGCAGGTGAGATAGCATACAATTTTCATTGAATTTTATGTGTATATAGATGCACACACTTATGTACATAAATGTATGTATGCACACATAGCTTTTAGAACAGAATGTAACAAGAATTTATACAATTGAGTGCAAATCTTTTCCTCTGCCCATAATTCTGATGTGGCAGCTGACTCTCCCCAGATATATGGATATCGGCCCCCTCTCATTCCGGAGTTGTTAATGTGATCTCTCCCAACCCATCTAGTTAGTTAAAAAACTAACAAACAGTAGCGTTTTGGTTCCCAGGTGTCCCAGGTTCCCACTGAGACAACCTCGTGAGCGGTCAGCAAACAGTGCAGCTGACACATCCGTGGGACCAGTAGGTACCATATGACAGCAAGGGCAAGTCCCATATGAAGGTGAAACCTTACAGGTTCTTCAGCAGAAATGAAGTGCTTTGTATGAGCAACTTTACGGACTCTCAACACCACTTACAGTATGAGTCATTAAAGCTGATGCCTACTTGTTATATTATCGCCGTTGCTATTAATTTTTATTTATACACTGCTATTGCTGTTTGTGAGGTTTTATAGAAAATATGGGTCCCTGACCTTGAGGAGCCTCCACATTGCTGCCAATGGAGTGTAGGAGGGGTGTCTAACGAAAGCCTGAAGTTAGGAGAGTGGTGATGTTTATGGGAAGGATAAGCATGGGCATGGATAAAGCACTGAGATACATTTGGGTATATAAAGCTCATTTTGGTGGACCAGATCCTCAATCCTATTCATTCAGCTGAGTGTTGGCCTGAGTGCTGAGGAAGGATTACTCTGCAGAGAGGAAACTTCTTGTGATGAAAACCAGTGTCAGTTCACTTGGTCCCTTCTTTGGGAGAGCATACAGCTGGGCTGCATGTCCTGACAAGTGATGGAGTGTGCTGCCACCCACTAGCCCTGGTGCTGGAATGGTCTCCTCAGACGGCGTGAAGTGCAGGGTAGCACACACAGGTGATTGAGCTGCTGGCTGTCTCAAGCACCCTCTCAAGCAGTTTGGGAATACCCCGACTTTCAGCAGTCTTGTGCTGAAGCTAGTGTAACAGGAGAGAAGACAGTCCCCAGAAAAGTCACCACATCCCAGAGATAGATGACGACATCTCCTGAAAGCAACATATAGAAACTATTTTAATAAGTGGGGGAGGGGGAAATTACTGGACAAGACTGATGAGTTGTAAGGACAGAGACTAGAAGCAGCCAGCTTCCCAAATATCATAGAGAGAACCATTTTTGTAATATTCTATGGCAGAAACAAAGTGCCTGGTACAGGCAGGGACAGGACCTTGTTTATTGTGATGGGTCTTCAGAACCGGACACTGCTAAGGGTTCAGGTACCCTTATGTCAATATAACTGCATGTGTGCCTTTGATCTGTAGAAAATGCAAGAGAATTTAACATGGTTCGGTCAAGATGTAAGGACAGAGTTAGCTGTAGTCTTGCTTGTATGTCATGAATGCAACATAATATTTAAAATGTTCTCTGTACACTGGAAATATGAAGTGTGTTTTGGGGCAAAGGCAGAATTGAGACCTGGTATAAGTATATTGAATTCCATTGAATTCTCTACCTTTACAGTTATGTTCATGTAGGTCTGATTTTGACCCTAAATTAATCATGAGGGATTAAATTTAAATTGACGTAAATGTACTTGTGTATACATGTATACATAAAAAGGCATAAAGAGGTGCAGTTATCATAGAAAATAAAGTGCAGCTAATTATTACGGATCTTTTTTAAGTATGTTTGCAAGTGATGTGTTTTCAAAACAAGCTAAACAATAATTCATCAGCTTGTGTACCACATGCTGGCTAATGAATAAAGTCAGGAATCAGGAAGCAAATGTAAATACGGGGTCTAATTCCCAACTGCCAAATTAGAAGTATTTTGTGCCCACTTTGCACAGGTGCAAGTGACAACGTAAGTTACAAAACAGCTGGGAATCTGGTCTCACAGTCTGTTGTACTGTTCAAATAATTGAATTTAAAGTGTGGTTACTGACTAACTAAAGCTTCTCCAACTGTATTGGTCCTCATTTCCCAACCCCAGGCCTGAGAGAAGACCAGGCCATTTGAGAAGATTGTCATTCAAGTTTATCCTTTCAATCAGAATCCACAGGAAAAAAAAATGCCAGTTTCTTTTATGGTGGCAGTTAATCTGTCAGGAGCAGATTCAAGTTTTGGCAAAGATCTATGATGAGATAAAATGAAAAAGCTGCCAAACACCATTGTTAGCGTGGGGAGGAGGAAGGGAGGGGAGCTGACATGACTTACCCAAGTTAAATGCCAAGTACACCTACATCGTTTTCAATCAGGCCATGTGAAAACCAGGATATTTATAGCTGTAGTAAGCTTTAGTGCTCAGTTACCCTGGGGGCACTGTGTTCATTGCAGAAATGGATTCATAATAGCTAAAGCTCATTTCTGCGAGGTTTTTATCATTTACTTGAGTAAGTATAGCATAACATGCTAATAGTTTTTCAATAAAGCACATCTAAACAATTGGTTTGCAGTGCCATGTGATTTGCAGCTCAGTGCAGTGTTGTTCTCATCATTTCAACTTCACGCTTTGACTGCTTTCAGATGTATTTCTTTCCTCTCTTGCCATTGTCATCTGCGTTTAAGACCTAGAAAGAATTTGGTGCCAATTTTAGGATGGCAACTTGATTAAGCGACTATTATTTTTGTAATGGGATTTCAATATCTGCCTTCAAGTGTGTTTTTTAGATAGCTGCTGCTGAGTGACAATGGGTATTTATGCAGTGGGTGCCTTGGTGGGATGCTGTTCTATCTGCTAAGTCAGAAATGAGATATGTTTAAGGGGAGCTGTTTGTTTATTAACATGACTGTGAGCTTGCATTGTATTTGGTACCTGCCTCACCTGACTATAGTTTTTTTCATGGGGTCTGGATTTAAACATAAAATGCTAAAATAATAGATAAAATGGAAGACCCATGTAGATGTACAGTTTCTGTGTTGCACGATGTCCTCACATCACTACGCACCAGTAATGCAGGATCCCTGCTGTAGCTCTCTCCTTGCCCTCTTCTTGCCGCTGGGGCAGAGAAGCTCACAGACACCTGGATTAACTGTGGCAATGCTGGCTCCTGCTGAGGAGGAAAGTGGGAGGCTTTCCTTCCCCTGGGTTTCCCTTTGGTAACTTGAACACAGCTCTCGTATTTTAGTCGGGAAACTTTGGGCTGCCCGGAGTGCAATCTGGCCGGTGCTGCAGAGCCCGGTGGTGCCTGTTGAGGGGTCCTGAGCCTCCTGCCGTGAGATCCTGCCACCGGGTAGCCTCCATCTGTCTGTGCCAACTGTCGTCTCTGCTTTATGCTGGTTACTCAGTGCTTTAGGGCACAGCTTGTTCTTTTGGAGTGGAGGATTGGAAAGGACCATCAGAGTTACTGAGACCACTCTGCTGCAGCTGCAAGTGTCTGTGGAGTTCATTTCATGTGTAGATGACACCTACTAGGATCCTTGGCCAGAATAATCCAGCTAGTTTTATTGTTAAAGACTTACATGGCCATTTTCTCTTGAAACACTGACTCCACAGGGATTATAAATTCCCTGGATTTCATTTGCAATTTCAATGTGAGCATGTAGAACAGCATATTGGGTCACAGGGATGCTCTTAGAACATATGTTTTAAGTGTCTGTTTTCTCACAAGCTTCCATTTTTATCCTCCATTAGTTTCAAAAGTTCATAGTTTAGGTAGAAAAGTGTTTCCTTAAGTGCATCCTTAAGGAAGCGTGTTGTTGGTACAATAACACACTGAGTGCATAGCTGGCGTGGTACTCTGCTCTCTGGTTGGGTAGCTTCTAATGAGATCTTTTGAAGATGTCAGCTGTTTGCATAAAATGTAGAGGAAATGTGGGATAAACAGAGCTTTCAGCTTTTGTGGGTCTCTTAACTCCATTTTCTCTTTACAACCTTTCAATCTTTAGCCAGTATTTTACTCCCCTAGAGCTGGCCAGGCTTGTTTGAGTGAAAATTAGGTCTTAGTGTCTTTATTTCCATTGAGTATCAGATAGCTTGATCAATTTTAATTATGTGAGTGAGCTGACTTGGTTGTTATGCATTACTGGTTTTGTACTGGAGAGAAAGTCTGGCAAGGATTTCCAGAATCTTTTGGGTATAGTAACTATGCAAAGCATAGCCTACAAGATAAAATAACAGAAAGGTGAGGAGAGGCTTTTCACTGACCATGGGAAAAACAATTTTCTACATCCAAGACAAACAGCTCATGTAAGGTGAAACACTTGGGAGTACATGCTGGCTGGAGGTGACTTATATCGCAGGTCAAGGATCAATTCTGGGAGGCCTGATTTTGTTCACTTCATATGTTAATAACCTTAAAGTAGGAGCATGAAGCGATAACATTTGCTGATGACACAGTCTTGTAGGGAACAAGTTAATGTGAGGTCAAAAGACTAAAATTCAAAATAACTTAGACTAGAAAAGTGGGTAGATAAGTGGAATCTAGTTTAGAGAAATTTAAGGTAGAGAGGCTCACACAGCTACTTGGGTCTCCAGCGCACAGGAATTTCTTCCTGTGCATAGCAGCTGGAGCAGTTGCCAACTTGAAATGTTAAGGAGATGATGTGGCTACAGAAGTTTAATTCTCACAGCCACACTAGCAGCAGTGGATGGGAGAAGCCATTGTAAATCCCAAGTGACTACCGTACACGTGCAAAGGCTTATTGTAAAACATCTGGAGACTTCGAAGAAGCTGTTGAAATTGTTCCTGTAAGTTTTCTTGAGACAGATTCCTTTTGAGTGGGTAGACAATGATGTGTGGGAGGTTCAGAGACCATTCCTTGTGCAGGGTGTACTGCTGTGGAAAAGGGTACAGTAAGTATGCCCCTCACTCTTACGTTAAAGTGTGTAATAGACCTAACACTAGATACACTTTGAATTAATTCATAATGTGCATTTAATAACAGGTACATGTAAATCCATTCACATTCCAATATTGCTCAGATTTTCTAATTACAAATTGATGGCTGGTTTTGTATTTTTAATTTCAAAGCTGCTATCTACTCTCTTTTTTTTTTTCCCATTTTTTAAACCGCCATACAGTAAGATTGAGAAATTGAGTTGGCTAGGACTGCTGAGTAACCCCATGAACTAATGAAGTAAACATTTGCAACCACTGTGACATGGAAATCATCCAGCTCTCCCTGGTGTACACCTGCAGAAACCTGTGATTCACCTCTGAGTCACTCTGCAAATGTTAGCAGGGCAAAGCTGACAGCCGTGTAGAGGGCTCACTCTGCTGCCAGTTCTCTCCTTCTTCCATGGAATAATGACATTAATGATGCTTCCAAATGGCTCACGGGGCTGCAAAATGAGAGATCTAAAAATCCATGCGGCAGCTTGATTTCCTAATAGGATGTATTAAGTAGGACATTGCATGTTTCACAGGCTGAAGTTGATTAGACAACAAGACTTAAAATATGTAGCTAAAGTGGTTAGAAAAATACGTGTTTGGAAGCTCAGATCAAAGCTTTACAGGGGGGTGATTAGATAAATAAAAAGTTTAAGCCTAACTGAGCAAATAATTGCACATCCTCTGAAAAGAACAGTTCATAGGGATTGATCAAATGTGAGTCACCCCAGGCACAGATGTCTTTCTAAGAATATTCCATTTAATTTTCTTAATCTATACCAAAAGCAAAGAGATACTACAGCTGATCAGTAAATACTCTTGTTTGCTTAAGGAAAGGCTCTTTAAAAATAATGGAAAATTTTAAAAAAACACGACAAAACAACCAAGTAACAGCCAAAAAATTATTCTGTTCCTGTTGGATAATTTCCTCTTCAGCAGTGATTTTCCCCTCCGTCATGTACAAGGTGTGGGCTTTCTCTTCTTTAGTGTATACTAGAACCACATAGCACACGCTCAAAGCTGAAGAGAAATGCGTCTTGTTACAGTCTTTGTTCTTAAGGGTCAATTTGTACTTTTCTTTGGAAACAGCAGCCCGGGGAGATGGATAAGTACCTTAGAGGCGTAAAATAAATAGCTCCTGAAAGTAAGGTAAGGAATGAAGTTGAGCACAAAGTAGGATTGAAGGTGAAATGGGTCTCTCTAGAGGGGAAGCCTGGTCCCTGAGGACAGATGTTTTTTTGGAAGAACTTCCCCCTTCCTGCCTTTGACTGTTTTTTGGGAATCCATCTACAAACCCTGTCCGCTGAAAGGTGTGCTCTTAGGGAGGCCGCATTAACATTAGAGAGAACGGCCTGACAGGATGAAATTCTGCCCTTCAAGATTTTGGCATGTGTTCCATTTATTGCAACAAAGCCAGAATATTCACCTCTGCTGTTTCTGAAGGAGAATAAGTAATAGCAGGGAGCTTGGCTTCTTTCAACCTGTTCCTCAAGACCTCCCTCTGACACAGGGAGTGCTGATAGAGTGAAGCTAGGGTAAAAGTAGTAAGAAAAAGATCATGCAAAAACATCCTAAGATCCCTAGCAATAAGCTCTATGCACAATCCTGCAACATGCAGCACTGTCATATTAAAGGTGCCATACAGATGTTGGGTATATCTTACTGCCTGGAATATATTCCTTATTCAGATGCTTCTGTTTTGCTTTACTTTTTCACTCTTTGAACATCAAGCTGTTAAACAAGGGATACATAAACTCAAAGGAAATGCAGTCTGCTCTTGTGTTCCTCTCTATCATATCTGTTATGTCTCTGCAGATTGCTATAGGCATCTTCTGAATGCTTTCAACTAGCTGGCAGTGGTAGGACTGGCATATCCATTGGAAGGTTAGAATTGGTAATAAAATAATGGATATTGAATTTCCCTTTAATGAGTGGCTTGGAACCATGACTAAATCTGCTTGTTCTTAATAGCAAGAGGATACCTGACCTTCTGTCTTGAGCTCTGTTATTTCATGTAATACCTAATTTCTGAAGTCAGCTGATCTTTTATCACTGCTTCTCTCTCCCTCCTCCACCTTCATGACAGGCATCCGTATAATTGAATTTGACATTAACTAAAGTCTGCTATGAGGAGAGCAGTTCAGAAATTGTCTTGCCTAGGTGCTGTGTAGGTTTTGGCACATCTCTGGCATCACTAGTGTGATTGCCAGCTCTTGGGTAACTGGATAGGCTGTGTGAGCCATGATCTGCGAGCACCTGTCATATATACCTCACAGTTAATTTAGAAATATTCCTGATATAGTAAAGAAATAATTTTGTAATTTGGACTTGAAGAACCATTTGTGATATCCAGTAGAGTGGAGAGGAGATAAATAATGAAAATAAAGAGAGTCAAATTCCCACTTGGTTGGTTTCCAATCTTTGCATTCAGTTTGACTTATTTTATTTGTAATTTGGTTCTCATGCTCATATTTAATGCTTAACTCTTTCCTCCTGTAACTTCTATTATTTGTTTAAGTTCAGTAACAATCTTGGGCTGGAGAACCAAAGGCTCCGGAGAAACTTTGTCTCTACGTGGTGATAACAATTTGCTCTATGATTCAGACCAAGGAGCACATTCTTTTCTGTGAAGTCGAGAAGCTTTCTTTTATTTAACAGCAATTTGCTTTTATTGCTGATTACCATTGTCACTTGTGATGTGTCCTTAAAACTATTACCTTCCTACTCTCGCCTCCTAAATCCTCTTTCACTTGGGTGATGTAAACATTTAGTGTGTGTTCATATAGGAAAGGACTTGATCTTATGTACAGAGAGGGTTAAGAGTGTGCAGCACCTCAAGGTAGCAGTCTAGTACTTTGGAAAATCAGACATGTTGTGTATCAGCAATTTGTCCTTGCAGCAGGGAAATAAATTTGTAGCTTTGTGTTTCTAAAAGAAAAAATTACTAGTTCTGACCGAAATGCTTAGCAGCACAGACAGTTAAAGTATACATTTTTTCTGCCTCAATTTTTATAGCCATACACTTCCTTAATTTTATTCTGTTATATTTTGAACTTCAAGAAAATATTTCCAAAAAGTGTGGAAGAATGAAAACTTTTACTTGTTCTAATTAGCACCTAGAAAATGTAATCTATTATTTTTTCAGATACCCTGAAATGATAAAATGATGTTGAGGAAATTGAAAAGAGCTCAATTCAGGTCTTGCAGTAAGTGTTTACATGCCTTGAGACAAGGCAGCTATTGGAAATGTCTGAGGCAGATTATTGCATTGTCATTTTACCTGTGGAGAGGAATCTCCCAGCATCCCCTTTTTTGGTGTAAACTTATTTCTGTGAAAGAGAAAGATAGTTCTGA
Source organism: Baryphthengus martii (assembly GCA_013396935.1). Taxonomy (NCBI): domain Eukaryota; kingdom Metazoa; phylum Chordata; class Aves; order Coraciiformes; family Momotidae; genus Baryphthengus; species Baryphthengus martii. The sequence goes on from VWZK01021423.1 coordinate 207,818, forward strand.
TTGCCTTGAATCTGGTATAAACCATATGTTTATGCAAAACAGATGAGTTCAAATGTGAATAAACCTATTTCTTTTCTCTGTCATACCTCCACTCAGTTTGCACCTCCAGTCTTACTTCAACTCGCTCTAGATTTACACGAACGCTACTGAGTTGAGATAACAGATAGCATATATATTTTAAACTTACTTTGTAAAGAATTCGGTGAAAGACACTATATTGAAGGTCAGCTTGAATTTTTGTTGCTGTAATTTTACATTTTTGGGTCATACTTAGCAGTGATCATTTGAGCATGGCAATTAACTGTTTCAAGAGGATGCAACGTATTAATGTGCTGTCGTTGGTTGTTGCTGTAACAAATTTTGTTCAGAAGAGACTTATTTCATTACTACTTCTGAGTACAATTTTTATCTTTCTACTATATAAGAACTATTTTTTTTGTGTGGAGGGTGGATAAAATGCAAAGGAAATGGGGATTTAGCAGGGTCCAATCAGGAGTTAATTAGCTATTTATGTGACAGACAGCCTCAGTGTAGTCCTACTAATCCCCTCTTTTGTGACTTCAGTCTGGAGTAAGGCTCAGACCTGGGTAAAAGTCAGTAATGCTGGCAGAGTTCTGTGAAATGTACACAAAGCTGCATTTGCTAAGTATTTCTTCATGGGAATGTTCCACAAAGCTCGAAAAAGCCACATGTGTTCTTAACATCCACTGTCATTAGGTCACAGTACGTTGAAATTCTTTTCAGTTTTACAATTTAGCAATGACACTTTCTGTTAAAGTAGGAATTGGTCTTAAAATATAAGTTCACATCCATTTGGCATACTGTGTGGAAAAGAGCTGCTTGAGGTTTTTTTGCAAAGCCAGCAATTGCCTCATGAGAAAGTGTGATCCTTGAGAGGAAGATACCCTGTCCTCAGGACCCTTACCTGAGTCAAGAAAGGCACAACCTTAACAATGGGACTTTGGACAAGTCACTTATTCTCTTTCCATTTTGGTTCTCCAGCTATAAGGTAGTAATTACAGGGGTGTTGGGATGTGCTCAGATATTTGGCCGTGTCCATAAAAGCTAGACAGGTGGTTGTGAACTTCCTATAAGCTAATATGCAAGTGCTCTCTTGTGCAGTATTTCCTAAGCCTTCTGCTTTAATGATACCAATCAGAAGTCTAGTTGGGTGATCTAAAAGCAGGTAAAAGTAATGCTGAAGCTAAGCACGCTGTTTAGGACACTGGTTTAGAAACTTCCTTCTGTTCCTTTCTTGCATCTTCATGTTCCTCTTGGCCAGGCAGTTCCTAATGTATTCTTCCTTCCCAGCCCCTCTTCTTCCCAGGATGGGTGTGAAGGGCTTGGGCTCTTGTAAAGGACTGTCAGAGGACATGACAACTGTGGTGTGAAATGTTTTCATCCCACTGTAGGAGCAGCTCTACGTTCTGCTCAGCCAAACTCAAGCCTGTAGTGTTTGGCCTTGGTCCAGTGAACTGAAGCAAGTTGGTTTCAAGCAGCTTCATGCATTTTTCCCAAAGAGTTTTCCCAAGCGTATTATCTACTGCTGCATTGTATTTAGCGGTTAGCCCCAAAGAAATGGGTTGCTAATGTATTCATGTCATTCTTGTCTTTACAATAAACTCTGTGCCATTAAGTAGGTTCATATGACCTTCAGAGGAGACAATAAAGACCTGAACCCGGTTACTGGCCATTACTTCAAGCACACCTTTCATGCAGAAGTGCTGGCTACATTGGGGGATTGGGCAAAATGGTCAAGTTCTCCAGGTCTGTGCAGGATCTATTGGACTGGCTTTAGGTGGACAGGCGTCCACATTGCCAAATCATCATTCAACCAAGCGTGCTATAGACGCATTGGAAAAGTGATCAAGACTTGGAGCCGGTCTCATGGTCTCCTCATACCCAGAGCAGACTTAGGGTGAGCCTTGTACGGAGCTTGTTTGGCAGCACTGTATTTATTTATTTCTCCTGTAATAGCTGGAAGGCCAAGTTATGGAATCAAGCAAGTTTGGTGTTGTATAAGTATAGATCACTTTTTTTTTCTTCTATTCTCTGCCTGTTTCATTGGCTTCTATGAAATGAATACTGAAGATTGATCTGTGTAAAAAGCAGAACACGACATCTCTTTTCCCTGAAATTTCTGAGAACTGAAACTTGTTGCAAGTGTAATTCAGTCTTACTCTAATTATTTTTAAATGCTGCCTGTTCAGGAAAAAGGGGGGGGGAGGAGGCGGGAGGAAAGGTGTGAGCTTTTACAATCTTATTCATCCCATCAATGTAAAAGCTTTCTATTTGGCTTCAAAGAGAGTCTACTACTTCACAATAAAATTTCATTATGTCCCAGCTGAGTTCTGTTTAATGGAATTAAATTTCACCCTTTCTAATTATCTTTCGGAACAGACAATCTTTACAGAATAATTAGTAACAGAAGTACACAATGGATCATTGTCTTTATTACTTGCAAAGAAATTCTAGATGCTGTACTAAATCTTGAGGTATGATCTCAAAATGTAAAATATCTCGCTCCCTTCCTCCTAAATTATATAACATTCAACATAGTCAACATAATTTAGGCGCAATGGGTGGTAATTTTTCTTCTTTGAGATGACCAGCTCTAAGATGATTTCATAGAATAACTTTCATGATCCCATTCTAATTAAGCAAGACTAGAGATAGGCAATCTTTCTGTCTTCAATTAATTTTCAAGATTTCTAAATGAAGGATTTAACGTCCTTTTATTAAGAAGATGAAAACAACTGTATATTTCCTTATCAGGGCTCTGATTTTCCTTCACTGGTCATTTATGTTGTGGCATTGTTTTAAAGCACCTTTTTCCAATTCTGCTAAAATGAAGTTAGTAATCATACAAGTACAGGATGATAAAAGGCAGATATCTCTGCACTGAATGAACACATGCAGTCATAAATGAAAAGAAATAATAGTCATTTGGAAAGTGTGACCCCTTCCTCTCTGGCTTTTCCAAATGTTATAAAAATTATTAAATCTGCCTGAGTTATACTCCACGATATAGTTCTTGTCAAAAACGGGAAGAAATAACAATGAAAAGAAAATTTATTTTGTATCAAAATGGGCTGTTGCTCTAAGAATCAAGGTTAAAACTAACCTTTTATTGATTTAAAATTTGCCATAAAGCCGGAAGAAAAAAAGAAAATGTGCAAGAAAAATGGGTAAGGTCCTCCTTGGACTGGTAGTCTTTATAATTTAATTTGTTGAGAATTTAAAATTACATTAATTGTGCTTAAATAACTGACATTATTTGACACTGCAACAACAGAGCAACGGAAATGAATGACAAACGCACAAAAGACTTTTGTTATCTTTGTTTGTCTGCCTGAATAAATCTCAACAAGTAGTTCAAAGATTTAAATTTATAGCCTACTTAATCGTCATTAGATGGCCAATCCTATTGACTCTAAACTGTATTTCACTGATATCGAATAGTTTTGGCATCAGCTTCAGTTTGATTCACCAAGATTCTTAATTTTCAAATCACTGAAATTGTGTAGAGAGGTCACAAAGAAGGCTTGTACACAGTGTTATGCTATACAGGTGTTTTCAAAATGTGTGTTTTCTTTTTCTTTCCAAAGCTGCTTGTTTATATTATTTCAACACCACAGTGCTATTCAGAAATACAACCTGTGCTGGGGAAAAACAATAAAGGATTTTTATTTAGAAAGTAATTATTTTGAGGCTTACCTTACTTGCATGTATTGGTGTAATTTTAGTTGACAATACCACTCATCTAAGAAAACCAAGATTGATCATCCCCAATCCCGAAAAAGGCAGTGTGCCCTGACCCCAAAATGCCATGGACTGCACTGTGATCAACCCCTTTAAAACAAAATAAGTTGGCTAAAACCATCCAGTCCTAATTGTGTGTCTGATAATGCAGTGAGATATACGTGTCTAATATATAGACAACATCATTGGATCTTGCAAGCAGAGTGCCATATTAATGCTCTGTAATATCCATGCTTTGGATATCTATTTACCTGTTACTGTACAGGAAAAACGTATGCTATGCTGTTGGGCAGCAAAAGCCTCTCAAAACCAGTGTCTGAGAAGGAAAGAAAAAACAAACTCCAAACCCTTTCTAAGATCCCTTATTAACTACTTCCTCTTATGAAAATCTCACAAAATATGCTTAAGCACTGCAAACTTTAGAGTGAAATATGGTTTCTATTTGCTAAAAACAGTAGTTCAATTTAATTACAAATTTAGATTGAATTTTCCCAGCTCTTTGCATTGAAAAGAATTAATAAATGGTTTGCTATCAACTTTTGTTTTTACACTATCTAAACAGTTTGAAGGGATTTTGGTTTAGTTTTGATTTTTGTATTTGAAGTTATAAAACATTTAATCAAATTTGATGTAAAATAGCTGTGGTTTTATGGGGAAAATGGGGAAATTTTAATTAGAAGCCATTTGTTTCTTCTCTTCTGCACCCTTTCAGTTTCAGCTAATCAATCATTTATTGAAATGGCACTGTGTAAGGTACACCAAACACCAATCAGTACAACAAATACATCCATCGATACCAAACAAAGGTATTTGTTAGTGTTACAGTCCCATTTGAGAAGAGCATCTCTCTGGGAAACCTCAGCATTCCATTGTATCAGTGTCTCTTTACATGTTACAATTTTTATTGAACTGTAGCCTTAAAATCAATCAGCCATTTTAAACTGTTCTGAGGGACCCAGGGATATGTGATTATTGGCTAGCTACAGTTCCAAGTCAGAAAGCCATTAAGACTTGTCCTTCTTTCCATACCTGCTGGTATGGAAATGATGGAGCCAACTTAGCATTGTAACTAACATGAGAACAAGTTCAGGATCTGCTGAAGAGATTTGCCTCCATTAAAATATTCTGTACTTTGTTATATTAAATTAATAGCCAAGCTTCTTATTTTCTCTTATTCTAGAGCAGAAAGGGGTTGCAAAAAACCAACCTGAGAAGTTGAAGAACAGATATGCATTTCAAGTGTTGATATTGATATTTGTAACCTTCATTAGTGACATTTATTTTAATTATTACATCTGTATGGTCTGACACTGAATCCATTTATAACAGTAGCTATACAAAATAAAGAAGAATATTGAATTTATTACAGCCTTCCCATAGAAATAAAATCAGAATTTGGCCCATGTGGACTGAATACTGATCTTTGGTGGGATATAGTTTCCTTTAGCTTTTGGCCATGTAATCATGATGTTATTTCACACCACTGTGTGATAACTAAAAAAACAAATCGGGATCTTGTCCTCCAGGCTAAGCAATAGCATCCCTCACTGATACAGGTGAAGCATTCTTTGTCTTGTTGAAAAAAAGCTTTGAAGTCTTGCTGTGAACTTGCAACTAAAGAAGACATCAGTCTCAGTGTGAGACACACCCCTTTTGAACCACTCTTACTGGAAACAATTATCTTTTCAACTTCAGTTTACATAATAGCAAATATGACAGGTTGAAATATGGTACCTGTCTTCTGACAGCTCCCACGTAACCCTACCCAGTAACAGCCTATCTTACCTTTATGGCAGGATTCAGGCAGGAAGGCACCCTAAAATTTTGGAGAGAGCGAGACACACACAAATATTGTGCTTTTGCTGTTAGCAGTTTTGATCCCTCCTTTAATAAACTCAGACAAACAATTCATTGACTTTTGTGGGAGAAAACCAAATTCCGTTAGTCATAGCAAATCCAAAATGCAGGAGTTAGGCCTTTTGTTTTGTAGGAAACAGAGATTTTGTTATGATCTGCTTACTCTTGAAGGGCCAAAATCTTCTGAAATAAGGAGCATCTTCCAGCATCTGTGAGTGAAGAAGGACTGGGACCTGAACCCTTGAACCCTTGATCTTTGTATTGGCATTTGAAAGGACTTCCCTTTGAATAGCACAACTGAAGGCCCAGCTGGAGGCCGAGCAATCTTTTCCTTCTGATGATGTAAATAAATAAGTAAAATAAAACACTAGGGTAAAAAACCCCAACCACGTAGCTGGTCCTAGTAATTCCTTACTATCTTGTTATTTAATTTGTTGTACACTACTAAGGACTTGCTAGAGTGCCTGATGTCTTTGCCTGCTCTAAAAAAAAGACATAATAGTCAAGAGCACTAGTGCCTGCTTTTGAGTGTAGCACTGTGCTATTAAGCCGATAGGATCAGTAAACTTCCTAAAGCCTCCAGGATGAATTGATGTTTTTCAAAGACTTGTTTAGGAAAACAAGGGAAGCAAATGTTCATAGTCGATGGGGGGGGCGGGCGGGGGGGGGG
>VWZK01021423.1:214509-477417 GCA_013396935.1 Baryphthengus martii
TTTTTTGCTTAATATAAAATGTTCCTAATTTAGTAATAATAGTTTGGCAATGATGTGTATAACTGACTATTAAGAGGGATTTCTTCCGTAATGTTTTGATTTGAGACCTCTTGGTTTTGTTCCTTTTAGCTAGAGACATAAATGGACCCTATGGACTCTTGTTTCTCTGAGGAGAGCACATGAAATTCACTGGAGAGTAAAGTCCAGTTCTTTATTTCCAAGCAAACCCAAAAACTGATGAAAATTTGTGTGAGGTGGGATTAAATCCTTGGCATAGTGGTCTATATTAATTTCCAAAATATTTTCTCTTAGCATAGTTTGGTAAAAATCCTAGCATTTGTGCAAAATTAATCTTTAATCTTCTGTAACTTCTTTTTTAATGATTTTTTTTCTCTCTTGAGAAGGGATATTTTCTTATCAGAAATAAACAAAATGGAGAGGTAGTGAAAACTAGTGCTCACATGAGAAGAAGGGAGCAGGAATTGGCCATGACTGGTCAGGTTTAGCACGAGAACAGCCTTTCCCCAAGAGGAAAATTGGCTAATGCGTATCTTTAAATGATTCATCACTGGTGTATATAAGAGACTTTACTATATACCAGGAAATTGGACTTGAAAACCTGGAGTGGCATTTCCAGGTCAGTTTTCCAAATTTGTTTGGCTCCCACTTTATTTTCAGTCTCTGTAGATGAACTTTATCAGCACAAAGGTCCACAGAAGCAAATACTGGACACTTGCATTTTTCTGAAAATAGTTTTTTACTGTTAATTTAAGGATCAGAGTACGTGCCTAACGTTGCATAAAATGTATATTATATAAAAAAAAAATCATCATAACTCTCGGACAAGACACAAGGTTGGCTGGACTTTGGTTTTCACCCACTGTGACAGTTTTTGTGTAATCAAAGGTGTTTGTGCACATACCCCTTTTCACAGGAGCAATGCTAGCTCACAAAACTGTTGGCCACCTATTTCTGACCCAGGCTTGCCCCGCCCCCCCTGCCCTGTTGTATTGACATGGCAGTTTATGAGAATGTGGTTCTTACACTCTCACAAGCAGCACACTTGGATACAAACTGTGCCAGGTTAAAAATAATCCTGATAAAAGAGAGAGCAAGAGACATTTTTAATTGGCGGTCCACCACCAAGTTGGTTTGCTGTTGTAATGTCCCAGCGGAGAGAGGTGGCACAGGGCTGGGAGGAGATGCTGGCAGCAGGGTTGATAATGCAGAAACATTTTGTTTGCAATTTATTTATCTGAACCCCTTGGGTTTGCAAAAAAAATAATTCTAGGGCTCAGTCTGTACTGTGCCAGTGCTTTTGAACTTATGTTAATCGCCACCAAGTTCTCTTAGGACTCTTTGCCCTTGTGCACCCCATGTAGTAATCCCTGTCATTGGCCTGATTCAGCTCTCAGAGATGTATGGGAAGACTCCTCCTAGTTAAAAACGGAACTTGTAAGAAAATTTTGTCCTGTAAGAAAATTTTGTCCTGGAGACTCTTTCTCTTGGGACTGTAGTGTTCAGTGCCTGATCCTCTACTGCCGTACACCTTGTGTTGCTATTTGTTTATGTTGATGCTAATACATAAAACTGTGCTGTTCTGATTTGGAAGCATTTTATACCCACTCAGCACAGGTACAAGTGTCTGCACAAAGGGCACAACAATGGAGAAGTGGGTTTGACTAATGCAAGGACATTTGTACAAGTTAGGATGCTTAGAAGTAGAGAAGAATCCTGTAACAGTCTTAAATGAAAGGATATTCACTTATTCTGTTAAAGTACTGTAGATACTTACAGATATAAATATGTTTGCAGATGTTTAGTCATGTTCTTGAAGGAAAGTTTTCCTAGCAAAGTGTTTTCTCATACAAATGAATGTACAAAAGAAATAACTCTGTGTACTCTATTGGTTTTTTTCCCCTTGCCCTATCTATACTGCCATTAGGGAACTGGCATAATTGCATAGGTGAATTAAAGTTGAGAATGTGCAACAGAAGAGTTAAGATTTAGGGCTAGATTCTGACACATTCTCTAGTAGAATAAATTGTTTACTCTGTAACTGAAAAAGCAAGGTCTACAAAAAGTGTACGATTTCAGGAAATCCCCAGCAATTGGTAATGTTTATACTTCTGCAGTCATCTCTGTGTATAACTCAAATTCCATCTAAAAATTACCTTCTTTTTAGTTTTGATTGGAAAGGAAGATGTCACAGAGTTGTAACTGCATTTGAATCCGAGATTTCCCCCCCCGCGCCCCATAAAACGCTGAAGAGCCCATTATGCTACTGCCCTGTCTAAAGTAATGTAAAGTGAAGCTGCTCCAGTATGAGTAATGATGTGTCAGACTAATTGTTTTGACTAGCTGGGCATCCTCTGAGCTCACTGGATCATGAATACAGCAGCTACATTAGGTTTCATGCCCCTGTGCTCTGAATGCGGTGTTTGCTTCTAACTGTTGCTTCTATACTATTTTATTTTGCACCTGTTGTGTTACATTTTTGCTACTCACTATTTGTCAGCATCATATTTCCAAATACCGTGGAAGGGATGAGTGCAATACAATCAATGCCTAATATTTAAAGCGCACTGTTTTGTATGGCACAACCTGCTGTTAGTTTGAATATCAAGTATCCCATTTACATTTTGGTGGATAGTTCAGAAATTTGATGTTTGCCAAACACGAAGTGTTGAAGAACACTTCATGTGCTGGATTAGTTCACTGTTGTGATCTCCTTCACAACCAGCCGCCATCTAATAAAATTTTGTATGCGCAAATTTACATGACTGCATTAGGCTATCTTGTAGATGACAGTTCAAACATGTTGTAAATGTATCTTTAGATTCCTTTATTGTTTTTATCAGATGGGCAGAAGATCTTTCAGAAAAGGAAACCAAAAGAAAATATTTGCCTCTAGCTGTTAAAAAAATATTCGTAAATCAGCTGTAGCAAATTGACTGGAAAATAGTTGGCTTGATCATATATGTGTTAAACTATTTTGGGACAGTTCATAGCAAATTATTTTTAAAATTCACTTGGCACATGCCTCAAGAAAAACTTTACAATGTTGTGCACAGTAGTAAAAATAATAAATCTCCTTAAGAAGCTGTTGCCAGAAAGTTTGCCTTGCCTTGCAGTGTAACATGTGGATTCCACCAGGGGAGCCCAGTAATCTGTGCAAAAACTGTGACTTGTGGAAACACCATTCACATCCTGTTTACCCTGCAAATATCTCCTCACCCGTGAGTTTCGGTAGCACAGCCAGAACACCTTGCTGACTGGAACCCCCCACCCTGCATAAAACATAATCACCAGAGTTGGTAGCGGTAAGATTTGGTACAAAATAAGGAGCTTTAATTAATTTTAAATGGTGCTTTTCAGAATGTCAAAAGCTCAGCCCACTGAAGTGGAAAAGGGGGTTAGAGTGGCTAGAGCCTGGCAACACAGCTAATCTAGGCACTCCTGAGCAAGCTCATTTCAAATGCTTACATCAGTCCATCGGCATTTCGAGGTAAAGCTGCCTGGGGACAGCCAAGGGAACAAGCCCCAGTGCAGACAGACCTGCTAGCGCGAGGAGGCTGCGAAGTTAAGGGTCTATGGCAGTTTCTGCGACAAGAGTGCATTGTGACAGCGCGGGTCCTGTGCTGCCCGGATGGTGCAGGGTTGTTTGCGCTCTCGGCGTTTGGAAGTAACTCAGACAAACTGGGGGATTGATGCTAGGCGCATACAAAACCCTCTGGGATGAAGGCTGTAGAAATACTTAACGTGGATTAGACAAAATACTGTGGACCCTGCTTTCAGTGACTGTAAATCAGGGCAACCCCACTGCAGTGAACTGTGGCTCTACTGGCTCACGGTATTTAGATACTGTTTTCAAAATCCATGGTTACGTGCTTACTTTAAAAGACAGAGGGACTGTGCCTATCCAAGTATACAGTTTTAATATTCCAATACATAAAACAAAATGTGTTTTGAGTAGTTTCTTTGTGATTGTTTGAAATACAAATTAAATTGTATTTTGAACTTACTGTATGGCAAATTTGTTTTTCTGGAGGTCGTTCCGGGATCTGTTTTCTAAAGACTCATAGCTATAAATACAAATACTACTAACTAAGCTATCAAATATTTTAAGTTTTTTTTGTTTTTATATTTTCTATTATCGTTTTAACAGTAGCCAATATATGTTTGTCTGTCCAGTTTTGTTTCTCTTTAAATCAGTGGCAGGACTCCCATTGACTTCTACTATAGCACACATGGTGAATAAGTACTTAGCATATGTTAAACTTAGACAGAAAAGTCTATAATACAAGAATGGTGCTGAAATGGGTGTGCAAGACTTCAGCTAAAAAGCCCTCTTAGACTTACAAGGCCTCTGGTAATGCCCCTGAAAATTAAATTGGCACCTCATAGTAAGTTCTCATTTATTCAGTATTTACAAAGTGGGAAAAAGAAAACCTCAGTACTATTTGCTGAGTACCAGTCAGATGACCAACACACAACAGAAGTCTGCAAAGTTTTAACAAGCTAGGTAATTCCTTTTCGCAAATGTAATTGCTCGTCTCAGCCACTGGAGCATAGCAGCTTCATACTCTTGTCTTCCTAACTTCTGTACAAAGTGACTTTCTACAATTTTAAATTGTAACCTCAGCTACATTCATATCCCATTTTATATTTCAAGTTTGATCCATGACAGAGGTTTAATGTTTTGGTCTTGTTTCTATAAAACACATAAGCCTAAAATGGGACTGTAATTCCTAAGAAGTCTATAGTTCAGTGCTGCCCTGAGTGGATCCACCACCTGTGCTCTGCTTCTTGAGGTATGAAGGTCTGTTGTGAAGTTTGTCCGGAACATCTGCGCTGTTGCCTCACTTATCCATTCGGTTCAGGATGTTCTCATGATGAGTTTGTCTTCCTGTAAAGACACTTCCTTGCACTGTACCATACAGGGACACGCGAGTTCCAAGCCTACTTACTGTCTTTATGAGTCTATGGCAAGCTCTCTAAAACTGCTAGTCATATGTCATGTATTAGCTGATCCCTACCCCAACTGCAAAAAAATCTCCCAAACCCCTTAACCTCAGATTTTCCACAAGAGCGCAATTTATCATTTCACTGACAAGCATATTCCTGAGTGTCTATCACCTACATGCATCAAGCTGATGGCAGACTGGGAAGAGATGTTGACCTTGGACATGACTGCCTTGTTTGTGCCACCATGCTTCTTCCTGCTAATGACTAATACACAGTCCCAAAGGAACCTCTACTAAATCCTGAGTAGTCCTCCCCAGCATCTGTGTTGGTGACATGTTTGCTAGCTCATCTGGTAATGTTACCTGTGGGACGAAGACATTGAATCCATGCACTCCTTTTGAATTTGCAGTAGCTCCTGAGACAGATAGGAGGATCCATGAAGTAGTCTCCCCACTGGACCTGTGCCCTTCCTTGATCAAATCCTGCATTGTATTATGCTGTGCGGATCTGCCTGCTGCCTGTTGACCTGGGGCCACCTCCACCCTAATAACACCCTACTTCCTTTCTGCTGTCTGTGTTTTCCTATAGATACACTTGTTCTCCCAGTCACACAGAAAGGGTGTAGGAACTCTCTCTTCTGCCTATAGCAATCTCTGCTCATTGTCTGATTGATGCATTGCAAACCTTTCTGCAACCATGTAGATATTGTGTAAGAGATGACAGCAAATTTGGTTATGTGTAATTAAAGGAACAGTTTTATCCTAATATAGATAGTTTTCTATTCTTCTCTTCCAGATTAATTTGTTTCCCAAATAATAGATAGTAAGCTTTAGCTTAGAGATTGGTTTTGATCGAAATCTGTCAAGGGAACCAGATATTTGAGGAGATGGATTTTGGCATAAAGGATATCCCCTGAGAAATATGTTGGCTCAAGTTTTTTGTTTATTCACAACCTATCTTAAAAATATAACAGTTTTTCTTCTGTGGTAAGATACCTTTGCTGCAAAACCTCATCTCTTCATGGCTATAGTCTGGCACTGTACCATGGCTTATCTTCCATTTGTGATTAATTATTTTGGCACTTGTTCTGAACATGTCCGATGACATTTCATTGACTTAAGGTAACTTTTTGTCTGAGAAGACCAAGACTAGACTGTATATTAAGTACATTTAATCTGCATTTTAGATCCATAGTACACAAAAATAGACCATTGCTACAGTTCCTCTGAGTGTCGGTGCAGAAATTAAACACAAACCCAGGCTGAATGAAATCCATACTGGGTAGCCACAGTATAGAATGTTGATTATTTTTAACATGTATTCACATGATACAGTGACATAGCAGTCACCACTAGGAATTATAGCAGGCTTTGGAAACCTATTGCTTACATGAAAACATGTTAAATCAGAAAATGTCCACAGACCTGTTGAATAAATTCAGCTTTTGCTGGTAACATAAATTACTGCCCATCTTAATTTCTGAATCTATCTCTAACTTTTCTGATGTACCTCGTATGATGACATTGAAAAGAAAACATTGCTTATGTATGTGTTTGCCCTGGATGTGTTTGCTCTGCACTGGCAAGATTTTGATCACAAGCACATTTCAGTCTTCTAATGAGTGTCAGTAAAAGGGACTGTCTCACGATTGAAACATGGGATTGCAGACTGAACAGTCAGGGGCCTGGTACTGGCCAGGATTTGGCACAAATCTGGGGCAAGTAATTTTCTTTCTTCATAACTAACTCCATAACTACGCTTGCAACAAACAAACAAAATAAAAAAAAGGGCAGAAGGAGTCTTGTCAGTGTTAAACATGTTTTCAGATCCTCTGTGCAGTATAAAGGTTATTTTGTTTTGGAAACATTTCAGAAAAGATCAGAGGCAGTGAGGAGGCTTCCTGTACATTTGGAAGTTCATTCAAAATTTTCCCAGGCACTCCAAACCCTTTTGCAACTGACAGTTAGGAAGGGATTTTTTTTTTCCGTGGCGTTTCTATTACAATAAAGTTCTGCTTTAACTATATGTGTGTTATTTAACACAGAACTTTAGGTTTTTGCCAAGGTAAGGTATTTTCCTTTCTGACTTTAGAAGGCGCAAGTGAAAAGGAAGGAGTGAAGGACAGGAAATTAAAATGTCTTTTATCCTTGGGATTAGTTTCTTTTCAAATTTTATGCAGTGATTTGACTTGCTATTTATTTTATCCAGAGCGGCTTGTTCATCAGAGGTGGTTCTGCATCGGGGCAGCCAGTGCACTATTCACTCTGATAATTGAGATAATTAAAGCACAGTAAGATAATTTTATCTTCATTTCAATTCTGTGCATCACTCACAGTTCTTAATTTAACAACATATGCAGATGAAAGATTGCTAACTCGAGATAACTGCGGTGATGTAAGAAGTAGGAACCATTTCAGGATTTATTCTTCATTTGCTTGCATAATGCAGATGTTCTGCAGAAGGATGGCAATAGCAAAGCTGATACCCGGGAGGGCTGTGCTCTAGATATGGAAGTCCCTCAATGGTCTGAACTAAAAGGTCAAGTTCTATTAGCTCAGGGATGCAGTTGACTCTGTCACAGGTGGTTCTGCCACAGGAGAGTGACAGAGTTGTACTGGGTTGATGTGGGCAACTGGTTTTTGCATTTTGAAGTAAAGTGAATGCCATTTTTTGTGTGTGCGTATGACGTTTTGTAGTATTTAGATATACTATCATGTTCTAAAAGGGTGGAAGAACAGTGGGGAAAAGAAATGGGGGTGTTCAGACAGTGACACATCAGCATCTCTAGATGTCTTATAATTTCTATCTATACATTAATTATGATAAGAATGGCAATTTTATGCACGAGTGCAAATCTTATGCAACAGAATGTGTTTTGCCATTAACTGAATGGACAATTTTGTCACTGAGCAATTTTTGCTAAAAATAAATAAATCCATTTTGTAACTAAATGCATTTATTTAGAAACAAGGGACGTCTGTCTGATTGGGAGGGAGTGGGTGTTTTGGGAAAGAGGTGGCTTGTGAGTCAGAACTCCTTAGATCTATTCTTGGTTCTGCTTCTGATTCATTACTGGTTGGATCCCAATTCAGTGGAAATTGGGCCAAACTTTCTGTGACCTAAAACGAATCACATCAAAGTAAAAATTATGTTTTAGGCAAAGGGTTTCTTAACCTGTCTTGCTTAATAAAATGCAAGAAATATGATGTACTACATTTCCAGTCTCTGTAGTTGGTCAGTTTTATTTTCTATCGCCCAATCAACACAGAAGCTTTTTTTAAATTTTGGGACTCTAAATATACCGTGAATAGCAACACATACTTATATATAGATCGTATACCCAGAACAATTCTTTCTTATTTTTGAGGGGGCAACTCTGAAGTTGATGACTTCCATTTTTGTACTGAAATTCTGGTTACATTTTTGTTAAAAGTAAAAGTCATTTTTATACTTAAGAGGCTTTTTAGACAACTGAAAAATTCCATGGATAGTGAATGAAAGAAATAATTCTGTATACTCACGCAATCTCTTACTCACTTTGACTGGGGCTGTGTTCACTAGCTTTCATTTGGAATCACGGAAAACAGAAGAGCTTCCTCAGGTTATCAAATCCAGACCCCAGTAATCACTGGAAACCATACAATTAAATAACAGATAGGGAAACTAGAAAGCCTATTATCACAGTCTCCAGTATGTTTTCACTACTAAGCTTCTGACCTGCAGTGAAAACCCAAAGCCAATGTCTTAGTTCATTGCAACAGGGGAGAACAAAGCTTTCAGATAAAATATTTATTTGGTAAATTCACTTTTTGGGTGGTCTGCCAAGAGCTGGAAGGATGTGAGATGGCTCCAGGGCAATCCTATTTCCAGAGTGCACCAAGAGCCTGCCTTCCAGTGACAAAGCAGTATCGAACATTTACCTTTCTTTCTTGAAAATACTTCCAGTGAGTGGGGGAGGGTAATTTAATGTGGTATACAGCCCATTATTGCAGATGGGATTTTGTGTGTGTGTGTGTGTATTTCAATTTAGGCTCAACAATATGGAAGCAATTCTCAAAGGGCACCATGTTCTTGTAGCATGTATAGTATAATGCTACTAAATGTTAGAATAACCGAATCAATAGGATGTATAAATAGATATCTGCTTTACCCATCTGCACAGCTACAATGTGTTTAATGTATTAATTAAAACTTTCAGCACAAAGAAAAATGAAGCTTGAACACTAATCTGAAAACATTTTTTAACATGTCAGGAGTGTACTGTACAAAACGACTTCCTTAACAACTTAATAAGTAAGTGAGAAATGTTGCAGCAGGTAGAGGATCTTCAATGATAACAGCTATTGCAAATGATTGATTTAAAAAAAAAAAAATACTTATTTTAAATGTGTTAACTTGTGAAGTCTTAGTTGTTGCCGAGTAAAGGGTAAGGATCTGCTACCTGCTCTAGGTTAAGGGAAAGAGAGAAAGGCTAGAAGTCCTACTTTAACACAAAATCAGACATCTGCTCTCCCAACAAGGAAATTTGCAGATAGTAATGGGGACTATGCATCTAAATACTATGTTCATGTGAGTGTACATTTCAAAAGGTGTGTCTGAACTATATTTATTTAGAGCTAGACTAGTCTAAATGTATTTTGAAGACTTTCAATACGCTGACACTTTTTAAATTGCATTTCCCATGAAGTTCTATGCAGTGGGCAAAATTCTCCTTCCCACCAGTGTGAAATTCTCTGACGCTCTTATTATTGATGTAACTGAGCACAATTTCTTTCAGTGTGGACCTACAAAACAATTTACTTCTGCACCAAAACTTACTTTCTGTCCTGTAGGAGTTAGTATTCAGAGATGATAACTCACATCAGTAACATTGTTTGCAATGAAATAAGTCCTTGTTTCATATGTCTACAACTCCTTAGCAAATTAATTTGACAGACAGGGTACAAATGCATTATTAGCTTTTGAGACCTTTCTGCCTGGTTGTGGAGCTTTAGCAGCATATACCCTACGTTTCCTAGCTAGCAACCTTTTTTCTCAAATGATTTTCTAAGATGTGACTACTTCCAATTTAAAGTCCTATTTCTGGAACTGAACTTCTCCTTGGCTGAGAACCCCAAATGAGGATGTAACAAGCAATAAATGGCATAGCATACTATTGTATGCAGGTAGTGCAGAACATATACGGTGTCAAGTAACCCGAATGTTATTAGTTAGGACACTGACTGGACTGTAGGAGATGGCAGCTATATTCCATGAGCATTGGGAAGCCCAGGATGGAGTGAATAGGGATGAGGGGCTCCTCCTGCTGCAGTGCAGAGAAGGCTATGCCCAGCAGTCTGCTCTGCTATGCAGCCTGTGAACAGAGAATGATGTTTGCTTGTGAGACAATCATTTGAAATGTCCTTCATATGTTGCAGTGAGATCACAACATTGACTAGTGGGGCACCAGCTGGTATCAGAGGGAGAGGGAGTAACTCACACTCTGAAAACCCACTGCATCATTCTTGCTCTGTAAACTAGCATGGTTTCATATCATCATTGTCTTTTATTTTTTATTTTTTTCTATTTCACCATGTAATATTCAAATGGTACTGCACAACACAATGGAAATTATTCTAGTCTAAGGTGGGGCAGTCCATGCCCAACACACTCTTACCTTGATTGTGATGCTGAATGTGTCTCATCAGGGATAGTCAGGACTGCCAGATATTATACAGAGAAACTGTGTCCCTCCCTGCAATGTGGAAGCTTTATGAAAAATCAGGAAATCTCTGAAGCAAAACCTCTAAGCATAAGGAATTTTCAGGTTGATTTTTTGTTGTTTTTTTTTTTTTTTTTGAAAAACAGTTCACATTTTCTTCAAACACAAAGTCTATGATCTTCTTTAAAAAATAATGAGCTAAGATTCTTCTATAACTAAACTGGAGGAGTTGGAGATTTTTGAAGATCTCTAAACAATATGAGGCTGCAATCAGTCGAAAAGATGAGGCAATTTGGATACCATGTAGGCTTACAAGGTTTGATCTGATCCTGTTGTTGATGCATTGCCATTAACTTTAGTGAGGCAGTGCTCAGCACTAGTACACATTTAAGTAGTGGTTTACAACAAATAACTATGAATTTTCATATCCATCAACAGGCTGTTAAGGGAATGATCTGAAATCCATGCAAATAAGAAGCAGAACATTGTATTTAAATTATTTCTATGGTAATCATATGAAACCTTTAGTAAATTACCTAGCTAACAGCTTTTTTCTCAACAGTAGTCTTTGAAAATTATTTATGTATTAAATATATACCTAGTGATGTTTCTTTTTCCCCCCATCTGTTTTACATTATTTTAGAATGTTATGTTTTTAGTTACTGAAATAATTCTGCATTTTGTTCGTAGAATTCTTTAACAAACATTTGTTACAGCTAAATTTTCTTTTTTTACCACAGCACATTAAAGATTCAGGACTAAACCTTTAGCTGATGTAAGCTGATCTGGTTTCCAGTGAAGTCAATCATTTAACTTTGTGAAGACTTCCAGTCATAGCAAAGTGAAGAATAAGAAAGTCAATGTAGTCCTTGTATCAGTCTTACTGAAGAGAATTGTAATTGCACCAGGAAGGAGAATGTTTTAAAAATTCTTTTGTTTCGGGCTAGAATAGCTTATGAAAAATGTACTTACGACTATACTATATGTTGTAGAGTTTGCGTGTATAGTTGGGGGTCGGGTACAGAGCTAAGCACCATTCATTTGAAAAGGGTACTTTAATTGAAACTAAGCAAACTAAAGTGGAAAATTATTTATCCAAACAAACTTTGTATCCTATAAAGATACGGGTACATAAAGCACGCAAGCCCGTTGCTTATTAGATTATTTCAGGTCTTCACAAGCTGTTTACTTACTCCAATAGCAACTTGTTGATAATAGGAAGCCTTTTGAGAGAAACGGCCTGAAAAACAATGGAAAGCGTCAGATTTAGTAAAGTGTCTAAGGAAAGTCTTAAAATGACACCCACGCTATGAAGGGAAGACCAAATTTGCTTTTTCTGAAGGGAATTTGTGTTTGTCAGGAAGGGCTCCTGGCGGCTTTGTTTCCAGGCCTTGATGTGTGACCAGGAGCCTCCAGGCCTCCCGTCACCCCTGGCCTTGTTCTGCCACCGCGCTGCCCACCCATACCGACACCGCAGGGGGAAGGGTTTCAGAGGAGCCAGAATCAAAAGCGGAGGGAGGAAAAAAAGTGCTTTTCAGGGTCTGATGTGTGGGAATCAAATGAGAGGCCTAGCTCAAATCCGGTCGCCAGGCAACCATAGTGATATGCTGAGGGAATATCATTAAAGTTGGAAACTAAGCAGTCGCTCTGAATTAGCAAACCTGACCGCCGTGTGGATGATGCACCAGAGCCACCTCAGCCCCTGAGCTCCGTTTCTGCACGTAAAGGGTGGAAAAAAGCAGCTGATTTGTGGAGTTTTTGATAAAAAAGACAATGGCTGTCCAGACATGGAGTTGGTGGTGAAATATGGTAACTGCCAGGCTTGCAGCTGGCCCTCTGACACAAGATTAATAAGTTGCCGTTTCCTAGCCGACCACAACCTAGTGGGAACTATCCGGCATTTTTCCATGAATTGTGGGTAACAGCCTTCCCGCAAGCTGGCCTACTTTACTGTTCTGCTTTCTGCAGATCACCAAAAGTGCAGTAAACATCTGTGGCTGTAATGAGGTCAGCGGAGATGGTGTCCGGCAGCCGCCACCTGAGCTGGCCTAGCCTGTCCCTGCACGCAGAACTCATGGCTAGTTTTAAATCCAGCACTGTCCGCCAGAGAGGTGGCTGTGGGTTAACTGCTTCAGAAAGCTTCAGAAAGTTTTGCTGCAACTAGAGTGGGGAGGGGGTGGCGGGGGACCGAGTTCGGAAATGACAATGTGACGAGAGAGCGGGAGCGAAACTATTGAATTAGATTTAGGCTGCGCTGAATATTATCATTGACACGAACAAGCAAAGCTTATCTGCTCTTTCCTTCTTGAAAGGTTGAATGAAATTGAATTGCCAACCTCTGTACTTTACCACTGTTTGGCTGAAATGGCTCAGAGGCAAACATGATCGCTTAAAGGAAGCCAGGTTGAGTCAAACTGCAAAGTGTATGTCTGTGTTTCTGACAGCAACATCTCAAACACAGCGTGACATGGCGTAACACTTAGAGGTAATTTGATTACAGGCACTGTGTAATGCAAATCAGACTTTCCCAAACATGTTAAATTTTTATTACAATAGCTCACCAACACAGTGAAGTTTGATTTATTATAAGGTATCTTCAAGCTGAATTTTCTATTGTATTAAAGCATCATAATATAATTGTGTGAATTTGTCCACAAATTACAGAACACTAAAAGATCAGTGAATCCCCTGGCTTCTGTCTTTCTAGGTTTAATTTTAAATGACAATATGATGAAAACCTTTTTTTATAATATGTAGATGTTAGAAGACAATTGTTTGACTGTTTCTTTAGACATAGAACTCTGGAGAAAACCAGATTGCAACACAAATTCACAGATAATTCTGGTCAGGAAAAAAGTGAGTGTTGTTGTAAACATCTTTAAGCTTCTCTATAATCAATTTATTCATTTAGTGCTACGTGCAGCAGAGCTGCAATTAATTCTGGATATTATTTTTGTTGGTATGTCAGTAGAACCTGTCAGAGTAACTCTGTGAATGTGCAAGATTTGTGTTTCCTGTTTCTGGATTTTCTTCTGTCTTTCTGTGCGATATTGGTGAAATGGGTTCCTTCTTTCTTGTCTCAGTTTCCCGAGTTTTACACAATATATTCACATTAACAAATGAAAAAGATCATAAAGAAGCTAAATTTGAATTATAATGTCAGCCTGGGGAGATTATTCTTAAATTTTGAGCTGCTGTTTTTAGAAATTGCTTTGTGGAGCAGTATTATTCAGATGATTCAGAGCTAATGAAACTTTAAGTGGTGACAGAGTCCTGCTGGTAGGATCTATCTCCCCAGCTCAAGCACAGCATAGGCCCTCACATCCAATGTCTGTCAGATACCAACCAAAAGACTCAGCATTGGCAGGTGGTTGCCATCAGTGTGCTATATAATTGGCACTGGAAATCAGTCTGATTTGAGGCAGCATTGAAGTGTCTTGCTTGCTGGAATTGGGGAGCTGATAAGAAGAGGAGAGCTGGTCTGGCATAGTTAGCCGAAGCTTGATCAACCCAGTGAGCGCATAACGCAAATCCAGATTTGAAGTGAAGCATAGCTGAGCACAACCAAGGAGAAGCCCAGATGATGAGAGAGAACGTCCTACAGGTGAGAGCACAGTCTGAATATGTAGTCATTTGCCTTTGCTAAAAAGGCAGGGTTTGAGGGAGAAGTGGTATCTTGTCTTGCATCTGCTGTAGCTGGAAATAACGTTCTAGAATCAATCAGCCATGATTATTCCTTCCTAATATATGCACCAAGGACTCCTTTTTAATATATGTAAAGATGTAAATAAAATAAATATCACCCAGGCAGTATTAAAGAGGAACCCCAAACATAAACACAAATTATATGTAGCAAACATTTCCTGCACATCAACTGACCTACCACAATCTTACGTGCACACTTCTAGCTCTTGAAAAATGTGAAGTAATTCATGCTGGCTTAGCTCTCTGCTTGGAGTGAAAGAGAGGAATTAGCTAATTCCAGCTACCTGAGCTGCAAGCTTAGAGCACATGCATAGACAGTTACCATGAATCTGAGGTCGTGCAATAACCTCATTGTATGTGAACATCCCAAGTTTATAGGAACCGATCCCACTCAGTCATAACGAGAGAGTACAAGTTGCCCTTGGCTCTGCAGCCACAGAAACATTAGTGCTTTTTGCTGCCTCTGCATCTTTTCAGGACAAGTGTAGCTTTTGCTTTTTCTCTGGTTCTTTATATAATCTCCAGCATTTTGAGAGCACACACGTTTCTCTTGTGAGATTTACCTGGCCTGGAGTGAGGAGAGAAGCTTAACAACATGAGTCCCTTTTATTTATAAGAGCATTCCTCTCACAATCTCTGCCTGTCACAAATGTGAGGATTAAATACGGCTCTGTTTCTTGTACATATTTCTTTCATATGGCCCAATGATTCTGGACCCTGTGAATACTTAGAAAACAGATTTTTCAAGAGACTGGATATTGTAGCCTTTCATTCACTAATATCTGTCACATCTTTATGACTACAGACATGTGCCTATCCTGACAATTAAGATTTATTTATATTGTCTGCTCTGAATTATTTGGGACTACCAGTTTTCAGGTATTTTAAAGGTGAAAACAAGTAAAGGGGCATTAATGTACATCATATTTACTGCGCTATGCATCTACTTTTGAACAACAAATGAATATGTTTTCCTGAATAGTTTTAGCACTGCCATGTATAATGTTGGTTCTTTTCACCACACATACCCCACCCAAGACTCTCTTGGTCCTGTGGGATCTCTTCATCCTTACTGCTCCTTGACACAGTTGGCCATTACTACAGCAGAAGAATTTCAGTCTTTTCCACTGGCCACTCTGCAGCTTTTCTGGTTTCATTGGTTCCTTCAGTCAGCTGGACTGTCTTTATGTGAGGAAGGTGTCACCTGACTGACAATGGTTCGCTGGAAGAAACAGCTCTCCTCAAATTGGGCTGAGAAGAAAATAGCCTCTCTTCTGTCCCAGCACCAGCCCTTCAGGTGTGAGGGCAGAGCTGGCTGTGCAGAGGAAGAAGCAGCTTGCCTCATTTATGGGGTTTCCAATTATTGCGGCATTAACTCAGACCTATTTCCTCGCCACACAGCAGTGACTTGCTGCTCAGCTTTAAAAATCAACAATCAGTTTGCATCCATGCCTGTCTGCCTTGCTGTATGGCAGAGGGAGAGGAAAGGGTGAGGTGCAGAGAGCTCAGTGGTTCTTGATGTTAACGAGAAGCCGATGTGATCTCCTGTGAGTGTTCTTCAATAAGTGATGAATGGGACATGTAAGCACAAGAGCACATCTTCTTGTTACCCGTGTGTACCTTTCTTGCTATCAGATGTCTTCTATTGTAACCTGGGACTGTGATTGTGAACTGAATGTTCTTTATCTATTTAATAGTCTTATATAATTGAGTATCTGGAAAAGTAGAGTAGCCTGGCAAAGAAACATCATTCTCCTGTAATCCTCAACTGATGGGGTTAATTTGAGGGTTTGAATTTATATTGCATTTTTGTTTCAAATAAAGAATTGTGGCAGTACTTTAGGTGCTGTTCCGAACCTGCAGGAGGGATAGGCAGAGTACCAGTTTAGGTACTGTATGAAATAATGTGCACAGGATAAGATCTTTCTGATCAGATGTTTTCTGATAGAAAGTAAGACCCAATTGGTTTTTAATAGTTCTGAGGGTTTCCTGTACAGTATAGGACATCAGATCCAGAATGCCTATAATCTCCTGCTGCCTGGAGAGTTCTCCAGGTGATCTTTGTCCCCTTGAAGTATTTTGTTCAGATTTTCAAGTATCACATAAAAAATAAACTGATTATCAAATAATAATAAAAAAAATCTAAATAACCTATGCAGAAGGGAATATATATAATATGTGTTATTAGCAGCCCAAGTTCCATCTTTGTTAAGCACGTGCTCACTTTTTAGAAGATAACTTTTGAGACAGGGGGTGAGTATTAGGTAAAAGAGAGCTGTTGAACTGACTGATGATTTTTTTTTATCTACGCAGCACTTATTTTTAATAAAAAATTTAAACACACCCCACTCCCAGATCAGATATATGATAAGAATATATCATTGCAGAAGAACTTCTTTCATGAGCAATTTATCGGACACCTAATTAAGAGGAATTAGCTCATGGTCAGCTTGCCATTTGCCTACTGCAGGTGTCCTGGGAAAAGGCTAACTCCCTGCCCTCTTGCTTTTCTTGGTCACCATTGCAGTATGCCTTGGGCCAGCAAGTTTGGTCTATGAGTAGATGTGATTTAACCCTTACGGTTCATTTTCTTCTTGGCTGTCAGCTGGTGGCAAAGGGCCAAGTACTAACAACCATAATGGCTGAGCAGCTGGCTCTGCATGCACGACATCTTAAAAATTACTTACATACTGCCCCTTTCATGTCAGTACGTTGATCTTTTTCCTATTTGACTGGTGTGGCGGCAGAAGTGAGATTAGCATCCTCGGGGAATAGTCAAGGCTGAGATCTTCTCCTTTGCAAGATAAAATATTTTATCTTAATGTTCAGGGCAATCATCGAAGTAAATTTTCTCTAATTCATAAATAGTTGAGCACTTTTTGGAAGTTTGAAAGGATTTCTTATAATTATTGCTCTCATCTACTATTTTTCTTTAAGAAATGGTAGACTTCTCAAACTCATGTATGTCTTGGACAATACAGGACTAAATTCTGCCTCTTAGATTTCTGTAGACTAAGTTCAAGGAGAAGGAAGACAAATTTGCCTTTGAGGTGCAATTCAACCATTCTAAAATCGGTAAAAAACAGGAGAGAGAACTGTTTGCTGACATATGAAAATTAAAAATATTGTATGAGATAACACTGGAAGTTTATTGTTGAGTTGGTACACAAATGGAGTGAAATTTGAGGTAGTGAGTTTATTTGCATAAAACTAACAATGTAAAAAGGTTGTCTGCACAACTTTCCATATACAAGAAAAGAAATCCTTTATGTTTTAGGCAAGCAAGTGGTTTCGCTGTCAGCACCACTTGTAGCAGCATAATGAAACTGAATCATTTTAAGCAAATCCTCAAATACTCCTTACTTTGTGTTAAGATTATGCAACTGAGAGATAATAGTAACTTCTTAACAAAAAAAAGAAGAAATCTGTGACATTTTGTCTGTCAGCACTGATGAAGTGGAATACACAAGCTTATTTAAAATTATTATTGACTTTTGCTTCACATAATGATATAATAATAATGAGGAAAAAGAAATGGCTTGGAATATAATGAACCCAAGTCATCCGCAGCAAGGGGTATTATAGAATCCATAAGGAGGAATATTTGCAAATAGCCTGTGATGAATAACACATCTTGATATGGGATTCCTTTAAATTATTCTTGATATTGTGGAAGTGGACACTGAGGAATAATCCCACCAAGACTGGTAAGCAGCTGACATTACTTGTGTGTAAACTGAAAACGTTCAGGCCCTATATGGAGATAGGTATTTTCCAGTACTTGAAGGATTAATGCGGCTAAATCTAAGCAGGAAGAGTTTTAAAAAACCATAGTGTTAGGACTTCTGCTGACCTAAATGATGGAAGAGCTTGGATAGCATCGAAGTTTTTAGAAAATCCTACTGATTTCTGTGTATTTTTTCTCAAATCCTTAACTACATGCTACATCAGCCCTTTGAATTTAAAAAATGATTAATGACTCATTTAACAGACCAGATTGAAAACCTTTGAAATCTGTGAAAAGAATCCTGATGATTTCAGAAAGCTTTGGATCCGTTTCAGAATTAATTTTGCTTTGGAAGAACTTGGATATTTTGTGCAAAAATAGTTGGGCAAAGGGACAATAGAACTGTATGTGTTGGTTGGTACTAGTTACAATTTTTACCTCTGGGGCATTTGAAGTGGGATTCAAATTGCTCTGAAATTTAAAATAACAGTAGAGATTTTTTTTTTCTGAGATATAGCTATGGATTAGATTCAGCATTTTTTTCACTCCACACAGACTTTATAGTTTATTTCAGTACTGCTGATGTTGTTGAGGGACATGCAATCTTAGAGAGACACTCCTTCCTGTACATAGATACTGAGGCTGAACTAGAAGTTAGCTTCAGGAAATTTATTTTGTGGGTCATTATATTTTAATTCAGTGCAACACGTCTGGCTATAACTTGATTTCTTTTCCTGCTTCTTTTGTATTTCATCATGCTTGATTGAGACGAGGGCAGGGGGAGGAGACAACAGACAAAAAGCACTTCCTCGAAGTGTGTAGTAATGTGGTGTGTGCAGCAATCACCTGCTCTGCCTGATGAGTTCCAGGCTTACCCTCAGCCTCATGGGCTGCTTCCAAAATAATACAAATGAACCTGTTGTTGTTACTGAGTTTGCTACCTATGAAATTTGATATTGAGCTGGAAAGGATCCAGTTTCACCTAATCCAACAGGTAAACTATGATGCTACTTAAGTGAACTTTGCAGTAGATAGAACTGGAGACTGCCAAAACCTCTCCTTGCTCCCGTCTCTATAGATAAAGAACCAGCTTCTTCATCACTGCCTTGTAAAAGGCTCAGGACCTCCTTGGCTCACACGCCGAGGACAGATGCTTAATGCGGATTAGATGCATTTGTTTGTGTTGGGATTATGTTACCGTGTGCTCGTGCAACTTTCCCCAAGACGAGACATTTTTCTCCTTATGCTGTGTTTAAATATTTTCTGGTTAGGAATCTTGTAACGTTCTTGAGAGAAATAATTTTATAACAGAATAGATGCATCCTGGAGCTATCATGTCTCACATGAGGACTGGTTCTTCATTAGTGCCGCAGTGGAATTCAGTATTGCTAACAAAGCAAAAAGTGCCCATGATATTAATGTAGTGTGATCGGCCACTCGATGAAG
Source organism: Baryphthengus martii (assembly GCA_013396935.1). Lineage (NCBI taxonomy): Eukaryota > Metazoa > Chordata > Aves > Coraciiformes > Momotidae > Baryphthengus > Baryphthengus martii. The sequence goes on from VWZK01021423.1 coordinate 234,057, forward strand.
GAATAATTCATAGGCTTGCACTAAGAAGGCTTTGACCGAGCTTTGCTCACCCTTTTAAACGAAGACAAGGCTGTTGTTTTGGGGCTCAGTCCCGGCCCTTCTGAAGGCATGAGGATTATATTGTCTCTTTGAGGTGTATAACAATGAGAGTGCTGCCTCTTCCTGACAGGCCCTGTGCTATGCCTCTGTTAGAAAACAGAGCTCAGAGGTCTACCAAAAAGCCCACTGTGCCTGGAAATATCAGACAATGAAAAGCTGAATTAATAGAATCTGACACAGTTTTACTGTAGCAGCATGTTTTTCCTTGCTTAAATATATTTTCCCTTCTCTCATCAACTTGGTGCTCTTTCAGAAACAGAAAAGTTGCAAAACCAAAACAAAAGCCCCAAACATACTAGATTTAGGATTATTTTTCTCCCCACTTCAATTCTGTGCTTTAAAAAAAGATACTACACCAAACGTCAGACAGTTTGAAGCACTGCTGGCAGAGTTAAGAAAGTGCTTCTCTCACAAAAGAAGCCAGGTTGTCTTTGACTATCCATTTGAACATGCAGACCTGCTTGCAAGCCCAAACTAGAATCCTTGTGCAAATCTGGGGAGTGTTTGGATTCTGCTTTTTGAGTTGATCTTGTATTGATATATGAATTGCTAAATAAATTTGTACCTATATCTGTCTTTTCACATGAAATAGCTGGATTGCTTGAAGCTAGAGTTTTGACCTTGGAGTCCAAAGTAGCTCACTTGTACATAACAGATAGTGGTTGGATTTCTTATTCCAGAAACATATTTGCCCCAGCTGAATACTCAGTCGCTGGGCCTGAGACCTCCTTTTTGAGGTGCAGGCCCAGGCAAAGGGAATTTACTCAATTTTCAGTGCTCAGCCAGTGCCTCAGATGAAATTCCAAATCCTCTGACACCCAGTGACGTTTTGCTGTTGGCTTCAGTCTGGCTAGCTTTTCCCTGTCTCATATTCTCGTGCTGCCCAAACAGCTGCTCACCTGGAAAGGGAGGAGGCAAAGGCTCCCTTTCATGTTTTGGATTCTCTATGTTTCTAAGGCGTGTTCTCAGGCTGGATTAAGTGAACTATGAACTGTTGTACAACACGGAATGTCTGTGGCACTGTATACGGAGGATCTGTCCTCGGATCTCCTCCTTTCCACCTCCAGCAACCCCCTGCAAACAGAGTCTGGAAGCCAAGCAACATCCACCAGTCAGATGAGACAGGGAATCCTGTAGCAATAGCAGTAGTAGAGCAATTATGGTAAGCCTTTAACTAGCTACAGAGTGAACATTTTACATTCCCAAATCTGCCATAATGCAAAATAATCTGTTTATATTAGGAAAGACATTGCATTCTGCTCACTCATCCCTTCCCAAGCTTGTCTGCACAGGGCTAGGTTTCCATAACCCATAATTGGAGAACATACAATTGCCAAAACCCTGGGACTTGACTTCTTTTCTTAATATTACGCCAGCTGCACTTTCTTTGTAGCCGAAGGGTCTGTTATTGCTCCTATGATGAAGAGTCATAGTGAGATACTATGGAGCTTGGTGCTCATCTGATAGTCTACAGGATCCCCTCCTAGCTGCTGGCCTCTCTTCCTAGATAACACATCTGGCCTTAAAGTTGTTTTCCTCAGCAGCACTTGGTGGACTTCAGACATTCTGGCCCTATAGGCAATCTGCTAACTCTACTTTGCTGCAGTTTTGTTTACAGCTTATAAGGAGCTTTTATTGATGTCCAATGCTACCTGACATAGGAGGCCTCCAAGTTAGAAACACCTCTGCTTTTTCTCCCAGACTTGTTTAAATGAGACCATCCATCTGATGGATGCTGTACGCAGGTCAGTTTAAATAAATTCAATAAACTGATTTTAAAATAAAATTGAGCAATAATATTTTGCTAATGAAGTACTAGCGGAGTTTGAAGCACAGTGCAGGAATTTAGTGGGGCTTTATAATCATGGGCTTGCCTCTAACTGCAATTTTAAATAGCCGAATTCTTATCTGGTTAAAAGGAGTTGGATTGCGCCCTAAATGAGATGCCAAGTTTCAAGAGCTTTCAGAAATCAGATTTACATCAGCTGAAGGCTTAAGAAGCTAGATGTTTGCATGAACTACATGGTTTATTTAAAACCCAAACTACCTCACTTTTTTTTTTCCTCCTTATAATTTTCTAATGTAACCAATGTGTTGCTTGCTGTCCTCTATATGAAGCAGAATGATAAACGCTTTGATGGGTTTAAGCATGAGACTAGCTTTATTTCAAGGGTTAAATTTTTGCGCATTCTTAAGTTCTCTGTATGCGATTGCCATTCCAGAGCCCAATCCTGCATTCCTGAGCAGCCAAATTTCCCCTGGAAGTCAGTGGGAAGTTTTCAGGTGCATAGCAGTGGACTACAAAGCACAGAGTTTCTTGAGAAACCAGGAATTCACCGTTTTCAAACTAAAAACTGGCCACCTTAAAAGTGACCTCAGCGCTCTCTCTCAGCCAGAAGCACTGAAAGAAAACCTTAATTTGTATTTATTTTCTAACACTGAGTGGAACAAGCATTGCATACCCAGCAAAGAAAACACTTAAAAAAAATAAATCCCAGAACATGAAATGTTTAAATATTTTTGCACCTTCCTTTCAGGAAGGCACATTTATTTTAATAAATGCAGTTAGGCAATTATCACAGATTGTTGCAAGTAACATTTCTTTGGGAGAAAAGTGTAATTCCCTTATATTTCTCTCCTTATTTTCCCTCTGTGATTCCCAGTTTAAGGTCTTACCCTAACCTCATTTGGGCAGGGTGCCTGTGAGCAGCACTGAATACAAAGAAAGGAAGCAGCCCAAGTGTAAGTTTCCTTTGCCTTATGCCCCATATTATTCCTTATTTGTTGTGCTAATTCAGAAGCGTAATTCCCAAATACAGCCTCCTTGAATTGTTTTGATGAGAACTGCTAACTCAGTGCAGTCTACTTTTAATGAGCTCTGTAGCTTAGAGTCAGAACTTGACCGTGTGAAGGCTCTGTGTTCTAACTGCTTAATAATATGGCCGATTATTGAAGTAGCACTAATATAAAAAAAAAATTTCTGCGATGAGATTAAAATTTATTTCTCAAACCATAAAGCAGCCTGCGCAGAGTGTGCGAGTTAAACAACTGGGCCACTCTTGTCCTTTGTCCTTGGTGCCTTTTGGTGATGATGTGGCAGTGCCCTCTAGTGAAAAATCTGAACAAGTATTTTATAGAGCACAATGCAGGACTTTGTTCCAGTTTCTGACAATTCTTTCTTTTGGATTCTATTTTGGGACAAAATTGTTTTATGTCTAAATATTTCCAAAGCTAACAGCTAGTGAAGACATTGCAGTCCAAAAAATGATACCTGTTTCCATACTTTTCAGAATCAGTGGGTGTTTTTTCACCTTTCAACTACTGTATTAACAAATGAACCGTGGTTAAACATTTCAAAGAGGCAGAATTTTTATTTTTGCTCTTATGCGTTACTTGTGCCAGCAGGGTTTTGCATGGCTGAAGCCTTACAAAGTGAGTAGTTGGAGGCTTCATCCAGTTCCCAGGGAATGCAGTACCCAAACTCTCATTAGACTTCCATAGGAGCAAGATTGGGTTCACTGAATAGTCATACAGAATTAAAAGATAAACAACCAGTCTGAAATGTTACCAGAACTTTTAGCTTCCTCTGCTAAGGAGAGAGGGGCATTCAGAAATATTCAGAAAAGAAAAAAAAATAAAAGGAAGGAAAAAAAAGGAGAAATGTATATTAGCTTTAGAAAATTTCAGAAAGTGCATGAAATAGATACACCTTTGTTGCTGTCAAAGTATATTTTCTCTGTGCCCTCCTACACCCATTCTGTTGCCTCCTTGTGACCATAACAAGAACATACTAGAATATTACCAAACTGGTGACCTAGTGTGTTCCCACATTGGTTGCTTTTTGTCATTTTTCTATATCAATGAAATCAGTGAACTATAGTTTACCTACAATGGACAGAGTTTTATGCACATGCTGTAGTACACACTGTTAATAGGGCATATTTTTTCCTTGCATCATGTAATGAGAGTAGATCTACCATTGTTAATCCTGTAGTTTGTGGTCAGAGTACTCCTGCTGTTAATGTTACTTGTATTGAAATAGCACTAAGAGGCCTTACTCAGAGCCAGATATGCTTGGTACTATACAAACATGTTTGGTTTGTTTTTTTTAAAAAAAGCAGAGACTCTAAAGTTGTTCTCTCTCCTGATTATTTTGCTTCATTTAAATTTCAAACTTCCTGCACCATAAACAAACAAGAAGGCATCCTGTTAACTGATGCATTAAAGAGGTCAGATCCTGTATTTCTTCTGTGATGGGGAGGGGGGCAAAAGGGGAAGTGATGCTATTGACCTATATAAGTGCTATTCAAAGTGAGCAAAAGTTAGCCTAAGAAAAGCTGAAATGTTCTGCGTGATCCTCTTCACATAGAAAGGTCAGGAGGTGGGGAGAGAAAATCAGGAGAAAAAGATGTGATTAAAATGAGGTTTTATTTTTGTTTCAGGTTACGGGGGTGGGAGCTGATTGAACATTTTAGACATGAGAGCAGAGTAAGAGACGTATCCCTCAGTGCCAGGGTTATCCATGTAACCCAAAGACTCTTTTTATTTAAAAAGCTATTGCTTGTGATCTTCTCCAAAGAAGGAATCAATAAATGTCCACCAAAGTTGCTCTTTTGGTCAAAATGATAAATGAACATCGAAGAGCTATAAACTGGTAGCAACCAGCATAGCGATCCTGGAATTCAGCAAGAAAACCAGTAAGAGCAAATCAACACTGATATCTTAATGGTTCTGCAGTTGCTACTGACATTCCTAGAAATGACCCAAATATCTGGCATGGAATTAAAAAAAAAAAATAAATGTTTTCAATTGCTTTTTTTTTTCCCCCTCCCTTCATTAGAATGAAATTAAAAAGCCTGCACTGAAGGCTTCCTATAACACAGGAGGCAGAAGCAGGCAGAGGCATCGTCTAGTACCCTCCAGTGCTCAGGAAACGCTGTTGCGGCTTGTACTCTGCTCCTGAGTTAGGAACGGTCCTGGTTTTCTGTGGGAATATGGCAAAGGCAGGGCAAGGCACATCACTTTCCTGTGCACCACTATCCAGTGTAACAAATGCAAACTCTTCCTGTTTCCTGGGGCTTGCAGTACTTTAAATTATTTCTGGTAAATACATGCTGATTTTCATATTGAAAATGTAGACCTCAAAATTATATAACTTGCTCTTTATTCCTTTACTCTTTCAACTTTTTAAAAACCAATCTGTATTTCCAGCCAGGCTTTCGTTTAAAATAACCCTCTCATTCAAAACCTCACCTGTAACTTTATCCCAGTGGTAACTCTTACCTGCCATACTAGCCCTAGGCCCTTGTAGCACTTGACATCATCTTTTGGACAGGTTACAGAGCCTATTGAGGCAGTTGTTAGAAGCAGATTTACTCCTCAATGTGGAGCCAACCACAGAAGAAAATTAGTGCATTTATCTGTCAGCATTAGGCTAGATTATCAATCCAGTGCACTAGTCACAGGATCTGGTTTTTCTTTCTCTGGGGAAGTGAAATTGATATAGTGGTAGGTAGTAAAGGTGTCAATTATAAACAGGACATTAGCATGAGAAAGTAGGCAAATGGCTAGTTTTAGGCAACAGTCCTTTTTGAAGTTAAAGTATAGGCTCGAAAAGTAGCATTTTCTTCCTTACAAATTGACTCTAAAAAGAATGTAAAAACTCTTTCTTTCAAACCTGCTTTGTTTTCCCATTTAAAAAAAGAAAAAAAAAAGGTTGATTCTGGAAAAAAAAAGGGGAAAACCCTCTCTTGCACTTTTTTTTTTAAAAAAAAAACTTGCACAATTATGGTAGAGAATTTGAAGATTCTGCAATAGACCACAAAGTATTACCAATGTGTAATGTTCGAACAGACAAGCGCCTCAATGACACTGAACAAATAATTTGCAGTAAATTATTTACTATGAAAATGACTTTATTTTCCTGGTCACTTCTTCATCCATGAGCAGGTTGGAACTTTTCCAACCTCTCATAGTGCAGTAGCACCCTGATGTCCCCAGCCCAAATCACCGCCCTGTTTGTTAGTTGCTGAACAAACACTTTTCTTGAAATAGTCCCTCCATTGTGTCTTCTCGTCAGTGCCAAACACCGTTGGTTGCTTCTTAATTCTCTGGGTGGCTTATAAAGACTTTGTTCTGTTGAACAGCAGATTGACCTTGGCAATTGCTGTGGCTTAGATTTTTTTACCATACCTGAAAAGTATTCTGTTACCAAGCTCAACCAAACCAATGCTGTTCCCATTATCCACCCACACAGAAATATGCCTCATGAAAACACATTCCATTTCATATGGATGAGTATGAACTGCTTGAGCTTGGGTTTTATAGAAACAACTAGTGAGTAGTAATTCTTTTTCCCTAAAACTCCTGTTGGTCCCTAAACCCTTCTAGGGTTTTAGACCATCGTATATTTTGCTTTATTTTTTTGGTGACTTTTGGTAGAATGGCTGCCAACAGGTGCCACCAGCCAGGAGATAATGCCAAGAGCAGCAGGTTGCCTTGAGTTGACAGGGGCTGCAAGAGTTGGCTGGTGTTGGAGGCTGGGATTAGTCCTTTGCACAGGCGAGTGTTCTCTGCTGCCTCCTGTGCTCTGGAGTAACCTCTCCTGAGTGCAAAGGTCTTGAGCAGTAACAGATTTTTGTCTTGGACAGGAAAGGTGATGTTGGAGGTTTTGTACTCCTAGTATGAAAGAACATTCTCCATCCACCCTCCCGCCCCCCAACACAGCAGCGTGTAAACAAAGCTATTGTTCTCTAATATATATATATATATATGGGGTGCCTAATTCCTATGGAATTTCAAAGGGAGCCAAGGCCTTTGCTTTCTTTGTCCTTCCTCCTTACCTAATTTTAAAGGAGAATTTACCCATGATATTTCTAGGTCTGTTCAGTTTATAAAGCTTTGTTCTGGTTGTTGGTACTATAGTTCTGACAAAATTGTGAACCTCAAGAAATACCACTTAATCTCAACAGTTAATACATCTTGGGAAAGCCTTTTCCACTGCTGGCTTAAGTACTTTAAAGACTTTCCTGTACAGAATATATCAGCCCTTGTCCACGCTGGTTTGTTTGCTACACCGAAGGGCCTGAGCATGAGGTTTAAATTCACCTCCCAAGAATGCCTGGGGCACCTATACCTGGTAGCTTGCAGGAATTTGCAGGAGCAATTAATGTTTAAATTTCTGCCATAATTGTGCACGAAAAACTACGAACCTTTGTTTTGCATTTTTCACTTCTGATCTGGATGGGGTTGTTTGCAGCAGTTAACAGCAGCCACCTGTAACAGGGTGATGGGGCCAGGCCTCAGCCTCTGTAGGTCTCTGCGAAGCTTTTTTTCTTTAAATCTGCATTTTCCTCAAACGATGCTATGAGAATGCATTTTCATGGCCCATTTTCCTACCTTACTCTTGCTGGTGAAGAGGAGTGAAAATGAGTGTTTTTATGAGCAAAACGCTTGCCCTGGACAAGGCAATGGTAGCATTGCACGTGCTGCCTGTGTTCCTGGTGTACAAGCTGTTACCTGCTGACCACCTGGTCTCTGCCTTCCCAGCAGTTAAACTGGAAACTGCTGGTAAATTGCCTCTGGTGCAAATTCAGAGCTTTCCACCCTGTCTCTGTATGTCTCATGCAAGTATTGTTTCACAGGCTGAGCAGGGGAATTGGGCTGTGATGTGTGGATGAGCACGGGGCAATGCTGCTCCGTCTGTAGCCTCACCATCTGAGGCTGTTTCCTTAGCCTGCAACTACTGGTGAGAGCAAAAAGCTGTGGATCAGAGAAGAAGGAGGGAGAGAGCACATTTAGCATGGGAATGGGCATGCTGCCTACAGCATAAGGGGACAGGAAGCCTGAGGGGCTGGAAATAATGAATTTCATTTCCTTCAGGCAGGGGTGCTTCAGTTAAATTGCAGAAGAGCAAGTAAATTCTCTTTCCCCACTTTCAAACTACAGGAGGACAGCTGTGTTTGTGCAGGCAGGCAGTGAGCAGAGGGTCTCCATTCCTGGGCAGGTGGCTCCAGGCAGGCTGTGGAGGGCGGGCAGGTCGGTGGGCCATGTCTGAGTGCATCCATGGAATCCCTCAGCCCTCTTTGCATGTCCCACTTCAATGGAGGTTTCCTATGCCTTGTCATGTTCTTGTTATGAAGGCTTCCCCAATTTAGATACATGTCCCTACAGATGCAGCCTGTTGATGCTGGAAAATAGCCTAAGGCAAGCAATGGATCTTTACCTGTCTCTGCTATAACTTCTTATTTCTCTGGGAAATTCCCTATCTGTTAGGCCACTCCTGAGCTCAGGAGCCATACACATGTTTGGGCAAAGGTAGAGATTCAAACTTTTACTTTCAGGGCCCTAGGTAATCTTCTGGACATCACCAGACTCTGACAGCTTACGGAACACCTCTTAATGTTCATTTCTGTGCAAGAGGAATAGCACTCTGAACTACCAGACTTCTCACAGCTCTTCAGTTTGGAAAGAGAGGTGCTTTGGAGGAAGGAGTTGACTCTGCTTTTGAAATTAGCATAGATTAATATGATGCAGGGCTTTGACAGGTAAAAGACTATAGAGCAGGTAAAGGGTGAGAAGATGCCTGGCTGCTGCCTAATACTGCTGCAGTAAAACATAAGAAGGGGAAGATATCTTGATAATGCACAATGGACTCTCTCCTTGTAGAGCTATCTGAGGTGGGGAAATGCTTCCATGTTGTTGCCCAAGGTTTTTCAGATGGTTTCCTTTTGTTTTACATGTAAGAAAGAAATCCCAGAAACCAGCTTAAGAAGAATCAGTGCACAAATCTAAGTTTTCCTGTCTCACCTGGTAAAGCTGCCCCATATCTTTCACCATCCCAGTAAAAAAATAATAGTTGGAAAGCAAAGCAAGAGATCTGACAGCTGAGATCCTCAGCAAGCTGTCAGCAGTGTTGGTCCAAACTCTTCATATGAAATTACTGCATTTTCATTGACCTAAATTGTGCTTCTCAGAGATAATTAGTACATATACTTGGCAGGATCATTACATAGGGAGCTAAAGCAGAGTCATTTTGCTCCATCTTTTCCCCAGCGGGCAACTCAGGATCACTTTGCTGAAATCAAGGGCCTGCGGACTTCTTGCTGTCCTACAGAACTCAAATGCAGTGAGTCACTGCTGTCCATCGATTTGTATCCCTCAATGTCTTAAAATTCTAAAAGCATTCCTTAATTTGTTTTTACTTGTTTTTCTTCATCAGGCAGTGAAAAGCAAGCTAGATCTGTACCAGGAATAGATTCAGGGAATTCTCATCCAATTCGTCAAATTCTTTGCTCACTCCCTCTTTAATGAAGCAATTTTCATTAGAAAAAAAAACCTGCTTGTGTGAGTAAGCTTTGCCCAAATGTAATGCCAGCATTCATCATTTCAATGTATAAATTCAAGAAGCAAAAGTTTCACATATTCCATCTGCTGAAGCACTATCTGGAGTTTCTGGATAGCTGGAAAATCAAGCTGAAAAAACTTCATCAGAAATTCTCCACCGAATGCAAAGCATAAATTCAAGAGACTGTAATATGATTGCAAAGGGCAGATCTAATGACCTAGAATTTTAAGACATAAATTATCATGGACAGTAATTAACACAGAAAGTAGGCAGAGCTCTAAGGTAATGAAGCATCTTTGCTTTGTTGAAAATGTTGCAGGGTTCTCTTTTACCCACTGACAGTCCACTTGTGCTTTCAGCTTTCTCACAGCCCTCTCTGCTGCTTGGGCTTTGCAGACCTGATTGTTAAAACTAATTGAAAACTAGTTTACGGAGTTAGCAACAATGTCCTTGTTTACCAGGTATGGAGAGGGAGCAGGCTATGAAAAGACTGAAAAATGTCTTATTTATCCAACTTTCAAGTTGGACTAAAACCATCAAATAATGCATCTTTATTAATATGTTTCATTCTACTTGTCTCTGAACTTGAATTTTGTACTGTCGACAGTGGGACAGCTCTTTTGTCTGCAGGAGCATTGGAGGAAGGGATGTTGCAGAAGAGCCCTGAGGGATGATAGCAGTAGGAGATATCATCTGTCCCTCCATTCCCAAAGGAAGGAATCTTCCACTCTGAATTGACATACAGGGGGTTGTGCTAATAAGAGAGGCATAGGCTAGGATGGTTTTGCTGTATAATATTGCATACCAAATGCCTATAGATCTATAAATAGGATAATGTTTACTCATAACAGTGAATGACTAAAAATTTCAGTAGTTTCTTGAGTTTTTGCAAAGCTAGTATCCCCAGTCTGGTGATGGATTTTGATTAATTTTACTAAGGGAGCCTATGAGCACTATATCAGAGGCAAAATTTTGTGAATGGGCTGATTACAGTACAGATGATAAAAGCAAATTCAAGGAGGAAGGAAGGAAACTGCTGCTCTGGCTTGCTGATTTTTTATTTTTTTTTTTACTATTTTTCTTTCGTATAGACGACAGGCAATCATTTACATGAATCTCTCCATTATAGACCAAAATAACAGTGCAGTTTTCATTAACAAAAAGACTACCTTTTTCTTCTTCGTTTGTGTTGTCAAGATACTTTAACTGAAACATACAGTGATTTCCAACACTTTACCCTAGTTGTCACACTGAGAGTGAAATAATGGCTGACATTAGGAAGATTATTTCTCAGCAATAAAATTACCTTTCACAACATATTTCTATCTAAGTGGAAATGATGGAAAATCATAGATTCTATTTTCAAATTGAGAAGGAGAGAAAGATGAAAATGAAATCAACAGGATTTCCTTCCAGTCACACAAGTAGAGAATGCAGGCAAGCCAAAGATGCTGCCAAAAATTCAGTGGGAGCATCTTCCCAGATCTGTGTTTATTAATTGAGCCAGTTGATTGAAACAAGTGGAATTCTGTGAAATGTTTTCTGCACAGTGTAAAATGTGGAGGTTAATTAACTGGGATCCTGATCCTACTGCCTCTGCTGTCAGCAACACGACTTGTGGATATCATTAAGAGACAAGACCGAGATTTTGCTCGGGTTTGTTAAGGAGTTTGTGAACTTTTTTCATGAATCTCTAGCCAGATTTGACAGAAATGGGGTCAGTTTAAGGTTTTCTGTAGAAACTGTGATGTTCCCATAAATGTACAATTTCAGACACAGTCCTGGTGAAACTTGGCTTCTCTGTGCATGGAGTTGAATTTGATTAGGGTTCAGGGCATCTGAAACTATGTGAGTCAAAAGAAAAAATGCATGTGTGATTCCTGCTTAAGCATAACTGCCAAATTAAGACTTCCTATAAAAATGAGTTTTAAAGAAAAAGTGAAAGGGAATGTAGGTTAGCTTTATAAATATGATTGCATTTTCTGTCATCAGGCAGGCATCCAGCAAACCAGTGAACTGTGACTTTGCTAGTAGGTTTCATAACTGTAAAGGTAAGTAAGAAAGAGGAATGGAATGGTGAGTCCTCATCTTCCTCTGAAGGAGGGTAGAATGAGGCCTTCAGGAGTGCTCATACAGTCCAAGGCAATAAACATGATGCCTTTTCATGTTGCAGGAAATAAACCTGTTACTAAAAACTATCAAATAATGTTTTCTCAAAATGTTACCCCCTTCCCCCTCATACTCAGATTTTAGCTCTCCACAGATCTATTTTCAGATCTCTCTTTTCTGCCGGCATTGCTCCTGAGCCATTGTTCCCCTGACGGGGGGATGCTGAAGCAGCTGGCAGCGAATTGCAGCTAGGTTGGAAACGCACACAAACACACTCATCTACAAAGAGATTTTAGTTCTCATAGTGTTAACTGCCCCATCCCTGCACTTCTCTCCCCTCACTCCACCCCCGCCTGCCACAAGCTCAACCCAGATCACATTAGAGTCCCAGAGCACAGGGAATGGTTCTCATCTATCCGTCACCAAGGAGGCAGACAGGACAGGAAACAACAAGTCATTTGTACCTGATGAGGAGGACACTCCTGGGAAACAAACAGATGAGCCACCACATGAATCTGAGCTATTCTCTGAGGTAAACAGAACTGCATGAGAAACACACAAATTATCAGGGGCATCATGCTTAACTCCCTCACTTCAAGCTGCTGGGCGGACTTTGGGCCTGAAACTCTAGATTGTCCCAATATCTGATTGTGAGAAAATTAACCCTCTAAAAGCATTAAGGGAGGGGGAAGAAATCCCAGACCCCAGGCTTCTGGAGTAGTGTTGTTCACCGTGCAGGCCTTGCTCACGCTCAGTTGTCTGTGCCACCACAAACTGTCCTGGGAGGCAGCCTTGTGTCAGTCACAGAGGGCAGGGCCTGCAAAAGCAGTCCAGGCCTACAACATGGTTTGTAGGGGATACAGATTTTGCCTCTGGGACCATTTTTAGTGAGATTGAGCCAATTTTTGCTGCTATAACACTCTAATACTAATGAACCGTAGGCAATGGCGGGGTCTTTTGCTAAAAACAAATCCTTACAAATTCTGATAACTACAATAGAGCTGTGGTGGTATGCGAACAGTTGTGTGTATAGGGCACATCTGCCTCTGCCTCCACCAGTGGGTTTGAGTAGCTTACTCCAGCTCCCATTCTGTAAATGTTATCTCCTTCTAGTTGAAGGGAATCGTATATCGTGATTTTGTAGCAAGCCTAAGATTTCTAGAAATGTATGCGAGACAGTTTCCAGGAAAGGACTCCAAGTCATCATTGCAGCCTGCTGCTGTCTTTGACCTATCACAGTACTGGACAGCTAGAGGCTATGCAAAGCTTTGTGGCATGTCCACCCAGATGATGTAATTTACCTCTGTTCTATGAAAACAGATTGAAGTGGTGAGAGATTTGCTAAGTAATTTCTCTGAAGTCATAGAAGGATCCTGTGTTGAGGTGAGAAATTAAACTCAGAGTTTTGAATCCTAGTCAAGCCCTTTTAATAACAAGGTCATTCTTCCATTCTGCTAGGTAGCAAAGCAAGAGTTTTAATTTGGTGCTTAATTTTTAAAAAGACATGGCTGTGAATCCCAACCAAAATGGCAAGTAAGTGTAGTGGTTAAAACAAATTGGAGAAAGAAAACATATCCTGCTGGAGCTGAGTTTAGAAGTCTGGCAAGAAGAGGGGTCTTGTGATTAAGCATGACTTTGAATGTAGGTCACTTTGGCGAGCCAGGTGATTTCTGAACACAACACTTCACAAAAGTCCTCTTAGTGGATTTACAGTAGTATAACTCAGAGGAGATAAAGGCTCTAATTTTGACATTTTCTTTCTTATTTTTTCTCCAGTGACAAGTATTGTTCCACTCCTCTCTATCTTTTCCCCTTTTCCATGTTCTTTCATTGTGAAAGTGATTATCCTCTGTTGTGAAGTGATTGCTGATGATAACAAATGATGCTCTTCGAGTAACACGTTAGGAATACCTTTTTACACTCATGAATTATAATATGGGAGAGTTACAGTATGTTGTCATTGTACCTTAACAATTCCACTTATGAAGTGTCAGTGAATGCTCCATATTATTTCTGCTTTTTCTCTAAAGACTGGCAAAATATAAACCCATATATTTCTACTAAGAAATGCAATAATACATGTTAAAGAGTTAAAAAATGCTGATTCAGAAGCTAAAAATTACATTGAAGACTTCAGCAATTTTGCACTATGATACCAACCCACAATGTCTCTGACAACATCAAGTGTGTCTGGGCAGGTAGCGCTGCCTTCATTAGAGCTAATTCATGAGTGCCAGGGAAAAAAATTGATTTTTACTGTATAAAGGACTGTATTTGTGACTTAATGTTCTCTGTGAAGTGTGTTGTTAACCTTCTCTTTTTTTTTTTACATAGTATTTCTAAATCATTTATACTCATTGCCCTGACATATCAACATGTCTTATAATTAATTTTTTATAGAAGCATTTTCCATTAATTCTTTCATTATTCTGAGTAGTGAACTCTCGAATATAACTTCATGAATGTCACCTTTTTATCATCAATGTTATTTTACTCCAGGCCAGTGAATGCCATTTTGTGCACAAGGCAGCAACTATAAATTAGCTGGTCTTCATAGTGGAAGTGCTAGTATTTTGGTAAACAGAAACACATATTGGTTCATTATCAGATTAGAAGGTAATTGAATGAAAGAGGGTTATTTATCTCTTTTCTTTCTCGATTTGAGGAAACGGAGATAGAAGAAGGAAGAGTAGTTCCTCTGATTGCAGTTTGAGGATATTATCACAGCCATAGGGAATAAGGAATCACAGTCAACATGACAGTAGAATAATTATTTTAGACAAAGACTTAGCCCCATACAAAAACCAGTTGCATAAAGTTCTCCATTCTTGCATCATTGAGAACAAATGCTCCAGAACTCACTTCTCTTAATCCCATGGTCATATGTTTTAAAACCTGTTTCTGCTAGTCTTTTCTGGGTATTCAGTGTAACTCCTTGTCATGCTATTCCGCTTTTGGTGCAGTCAGTGGTATGATTTCCATGGATTTTTCTTTACAAATAGTGTTTTAGTAAACATGTTCTCAATGAATTGGAGATGTGTTTCTAACAGGATGGAGTATTAGTCGGGATACATATGATGGAAACTCAGCACAACAGGAGCAAAGGCTAGTTTGTTCAGTCCTCTTTCAGAGTTGTGCATCTCTCTAATGTTACCCTTCCTGTCTGAGTCAGGGTATTGTCTCTTTTGCCTGTAAACTGTAGGGTCAAGTTGAGGTAAAACTCCAGTGGGATGTGAAAGACGGCAGTTCAGCTATCTGATGGGAACTTTTGTGTGCAGTATCATTTAGAGGTCATGTTTTTCACCCCATCAGATTTTCATAGGTTGCTTCATTAAAAATTGAGTCTCAACCACATTACAAAACAGAGTGGCAGGCTGCTTGAAACTTCTATCAATAATGTATCAGCTCATCTGTTCTGATTTCTTCCAAATAGTCCCTTTGTTATTTTTAGCACAAAAGAGAGTGCATCTAAATACCAAGCTCTGTAAAGGGGGAGAAAATTTCGCTCCTTGCCACGCTCCAGCTAAACAGTGTCAAACATGAAACCACCTTTAGCTTACATAGAACTTTTCAGTTAAAGGGGGAAGGTGCCAGTTCCATGAATGCTTGTTTTTAGTACCAGCCAAGATGAGCAATTTGTCAAAGCCCTCATTAACTACCAAGAGGCATAACTGTATTCAAGGATCCCTCCAAAGCACCAGTCATGTCAGTAATGTGACTAACACTTTCTTGGTGTTACCTGGCGAACAAAATGCTGAGTGCTAGTCATGCACACAGGACCTGCACACAGTCAAAATGACTGCCTGAGGTCACTCTGTAGTCTCAGATACGTGGTCAGTAGAATAACAGTATCAGTGATGATAAATAATGGTATCTTAAATTGTGAAGAGTTGGACAAACTGAAAGGAGGCTGACAGGAAGCTTCTTAGCATCTGGTAGCTCAGTACAAGTGTACAAAACAGAAGAAAAAAAAAAGAAAATTAATTTGTTTTATAAATTTTAGCTGTTTCATTACAGGATCAAGTAATATACTTGGTTTTAGTAAGTTATATCAATCTCAAGTGTGGGGAGGGTCATTATTTGAACTGTGATGTGCAGTTTAAACAGCAGTAAATTGTGTCTTGATGCATTGAAGAATTTAAAGACTAAACTACAACAAGCATGGGAGGAAAATGAGACAGGAGGCAGTGTGAAGGTGAACAGGGCTCATGTAAACTGTGTGATCAAGATGAGTTTCTTATTGCTGCTTCACAGAAAGTGTTTACTTAGCTTTCCCAGTCTAGAAGAAGTTGCTTCATCATTCATTGGGATCCCAGAGAGAAAAGTATTGTGTACTTGCGCTTCTCTATCATCAAAAAACATATCACCTAACAAGTTTACTTTTCTTATTCAGACAACAATTGCTTCTTTCCTTCAAAGAGGAATTAACAATGTGATTTACAAATCTCTCCTAGCAAAAACAGTATCAAACACAATGTTTGTCTGCATCCAGCCTGACAGTTTTGCAAATGAGCTTCAAAAGCCGTTCAGGAGGACTGTGAATACAGATCCTGCAGATGAATCAACAGTTTGTTCCTAATGAAACAAATGCTTATCAGCACATTAATCAATCTAATCACAGGGAGAAATCATTCACTAAAGAAGTAGCTCTGTAACTTCACTGACTGCCTCGTGCCTGGCTGGTGTGCACCTTTGTTACAGCTACACAGCTCTCCATGCAGTATTTGAGTTGGTTAACCAAGGAAATCAATATGAACATTTGATATGATGGGTTTCTCAAGGAAAGGGTGATAGAATAACTCTGTGACTTTAGTCTTCTGGAGTGTTGGTTTTGTTATAGAGCTGGGAAGAGCTGAGTGCTCTGAAATTTGCAAAGGTGTGATTCCCCCTCTCAGCTTTGACATCTAGACAGGCAAGAAGTGTCCTCAGCACCTCCTTCCCGCATCAGCCTTGGGCCACACAGGGAAGGCTGTGAGCAGGTTGTGATGTTTGTTTACAGGAGGCTTAATAAGTACGTAGTGTAACTCCAGAGCAATTACTTTCAGGATCAAGCAGGTCTGATGTGTAATGCCTCTGGTTTGACATCTCAATAAGCTCCTGACGTCAGTGCGGAGGAGGAGCACTCCTGTTGGATGGTTGTCTGCTTGGTAATTCTCTCTGAGATACTGCTGGCTAGCACATGAAGCTGTCCAGATCTTCACAGGGAGCTCAGTGTGATCTCAAAATTGAACCTTTGGTGGTGTTCAAAAAGTTCAGTTAACTTTTAAAAAAATTATTTTGCTCTTCCCTGCGTGGAAAGTCAGCTGTGCTTCAGTGCATGTGAAGTGTGATTTTTCTTTAGTTCTAGTACCTGGGGGCCTTTTTGAAGTAGTAGGGTTTGAGTTCTCACCAGCTTATGTCTCCGAAATCCTGGGTAGTCTCTGTATGCAGTATAGTGAGGGCTGTGAAGTGCTTGGAGACTGTGGGTCTGTTATATCTGGCTTAAGACAGCACCTTTGCCACAGAGAGCTGGTTGAGGGAGGAGGCTGTCCTCTGGAAAAGAGTCAAGGACGAGATTAACAGCCTGTGGCCCATTTTCTGCTCACCTTGAAGATCCTTTCTCTCCATCAGAGCCATCAACACTTGGAAATTGTACCAGTTTACTTCAAGTCACTTTAGTTAAAATAATGCAGCTTTTGTAGACATACAGTCTTACACCAGTTTACTGTTAACTACATGATTTCTGCCAGTCTGCTAGGGACCTACAGCAACAAATTTGGCAGAATTAACGAAGAACCAAGTGTTGTTCCCGCAAGCTGCTTCTGAACAAATTTGATGTGGCAAAAAGATTTGCATTATGTCATCATAGAATTTCTGGTCTGACTATGAAACAATTTTTACTGTCTCTACAGAAATAAGTTTTAATTATACAAGTCAGTATGAGATTGATAAAGTGTATTTAGTATGTGCTTGTAGTAGCAGTTTGAGGAAACCATTGTACTCCTGGTGGTCAAAATGGGCTGATAGAAACGTGTTGAGTATGTCACTAGTTCAGATGTGTGTTCTGGTACATTGTGGTGGAAGGAAGTACACATCTATATATAGGCAGCTGCAGATACAGAGGGACATCTGTACACTGGTGCCTATAAATATCTCGCTTGAGCACTTGCGCAGTATTATAGTGCTCACCAGGTGCAACTGGGTAATAGCCTCAGCCATCATGTGAGCACATAATTTAAAACAAGCAGTAGATGCAAATGCAGATATCTGTGTTTAAGACATCATAAGAATTCCTAATTCAGCAGTATGAGTGATTAGCTAGATGACTATGGGTATAATGATAGTCCTACTGACCTCAAAGAGATTCACTTCTCCAGAGCAGCAGGACTATTATAATGACACATGATTAGTCTTCCTTAAGTAAGACCAAGAAAAGTTTTCTTTTTCATTGTAAGATGATGCTACAAAAGATGAGTATTTTATCTGTAAGTTGTTCCTGGGCTTTCCCTGCTCCAGAGCATAATTTAATTTATTATTCTAATTTATTCTTTTTAATTCAGAAAAAAAAATGTTCTTAACCATTCCTCAAATATAGCATTGAAGAGTAGGAATAATTCTTAAGAAATGAGGCAGCAGTTTAAGAAATGTGGAGTATCTAAAGTAATGATTGTGATACTTCTCCTTTCTTTGAAAACAGAAATCTTGCAATCAAAATTAATAATTTTACAGATTATAATTTTTTAATGCGCTTTCATGGCAATACTGGATCTATACAGAGGTCTGTCAAGGTGACCCTACAGAGCCGATAAAAGAGTGTCTTTTCAGACTGAACATCACAAAAGTATTTGAGATGCATAGAAGAAAGTGGCAGTGGTGGTCCACAGCCAGTACTTCTGGTGCTAAATGTGGAAATGGTTGCACTGAGAGTAGGAATATTTCACCCATAAGGAAACAGCTGGTTGTTGAGGCACATCTGATGCACTGTAGGATTGTTGAGTTGTTACATGTGGTAGATGAAACAAGTATCTTTCTCTGATTTGTATTCATTTGGCTGTTAACAGTGTGTTGATAAGGACGGTATATAAGTACAGAAATTTTGCCTTTGCTGTCATGCCCTAGCTGCTATCACTGACGAGTCACTTGGATAAAGTGTTTATTCTATAGTGGGGAACAGTCTAGACCCATTAAAGGTTTGCATGCTATGTAGGGACTGCCTAATGAATCAATGGAGAGTCATTGAATGGTCAAAGGTTTGATCTATCTGCAAACAAAATTAACTGGACAAATCCAGAAGGATTCGGTTCAAATAATTCTCCTGAACTAAGCATAAGTCCTAGGGTGACAGCTTTTGGACAAATACATAGTATATTTAAAGAAGCGCAGAGAAGAAAAGCTCTTTTCCATTTGTACGCACGAATGTCATGACAGTTAAGCGCATTAATAAAACAGTATAGAACTAATTCAGAGAAACCTTTGCGCTGCCTTTGAAATATAAAGTGTCCCTTGTACAGTTTGCAGCCTACCAAGAGAGACAGACATATAACTGTCTTCATTCTCTGTTCAAATTTGACTGACATCATGTTCCATGTCCATGGTGAAGTCAGGATGGATGGAGCAGTGGTAGAATGGCCCTTCCTCATCAACTCATTGGAACTAAGGATTTACAACCTGCGGTAAAAGGAAAAAGTGGGAGAATTCTGCCATGAAACAACAGATCTCTGTGGAAGTCTTGTTCTTAAACTTCTGTCTCTGAGGAAAAACACTAGGGAATCCAGAGCAGGTCCAGAAAGGGGCTATAATACTGAAGCTTGATTTTCTCTCTTCCTTTTGGGCTGCCATCTGCTTTATCACTTACAGAATGTTAACATTCTTTAAAAATGGGCAGATGGACCTCATTCAAGTTCTGACAGTAACTCTTTGTTATTGGTACAAATAGCTGCAGAGGTATTTAATTACCATTAGTAGTCATCAGTTTGCTGTGAGCTGGTGACATTCAGAATAGTGAGCAGGCTGCATTCTTTGTGTCCAGGGAGTTCATAGAAAGTTAAACCTACTTTTGACAACAGCCTCAAGCTTAGCTACCATTAACCCCTCTTCAGTTACTGGATGATGTGTTTGAACAGTATGAATGATTAATGAAGGTTAAATAGTCCAGTTTCTATCTTAAAACCTTTTGTTATTGGCAAAGGGCAGGGCAACCGGCAAGGTGAGCAGAAATTTGAATGTTTGGTTTTCACCAAATAGTTCTTGGCAAATTTAAATTATCATGAGATGGTAAATTCAGAGGGGAATTAAGGGCTGGGGCCAAAGAAAGTAATTCTTGCAAATTTGATAAATTAAACCAGCTTTGCTTATGAAATTAAGTTTCTCTGCTTATCTTTTTCTCAGAAAACACTGCAAAATACTGAAGTACGCAAAAATAACCAGCCCAGCAAAAGAAGAATATTTGCTTTTTTTCTTTGTCCCTTTCTTAGATAATACAAGCACAAGTAAATAAAGCTCTTGGTAGCTGCTTTATTACCTATTCTACCCTAATTCCTGCTCAGAGTTTGACCATCTGCGGTTTTGCAGATGTGAGGTTCGCTTTTGACGCCATGTTTGTTTGTTGCCAGTTCCGCCTAAGGAGACAGTCCTGGAAGCCTTGGAAATTACAGGACAAGGATGGTCCAGGCTTTAGGTGGTCCAGGCTTTAGGGTTTTCTTTGACCTCAGACAGTCCAGGATTCCCTTTATATCTGTGAGTGAGAAGCCAAAGGCAGCGACCAAGCAAAGGCAAAGCTATTCAGCCAGTGCTCTGAGATTCCAACTGTGGTGAGCTGAGTTTTTCTTCCTTCTTGCACATCACCATTGTGAAGAAGGCTAACGCAGGCCACTGGCTTCTTTAACAAATGCCCTTTGCTGACATCTTTGCAGCTTTATTGACTACTGGAGCTTTTCAGAGCAGTAACTGACTGGTGAGCAATTCCAACAATTCATAGGAAAGAAGTGTCCTGTTCATGCTCCTTGTTTGGAGTAACGAGGGGTACGAAGAAAGCCCTTCTACAATAAAGTTTCACTTCTGATATTTTCATTTTTCAGGGAGAATTGTCCTTTGACAGGTCTAGCCCTTGTCTCCTACTTGTTTGTTAAATCTGCTTTAGACACGGTGTGACTATTGACAATGCTCCAGAGATCCTAGTTTCCTACCCTTGGGCAATCTTCATGGGTGTGATGTAGAACCGGCTCTGCCTTAGCTTTTAGCCTAGTATTATGTTGTTGGGGTTTTGTGCTTTTATTTTATTTTCATCATGCTTTACAGAGCTTTAAACCCAGATTAGCTATGTGGGGGCTAGAAAGGAACTTGGAGTTCCGCTTTAATTTGAGTTGTGGTTGTTGCTCCAGTGGTGCTGCTGAGAGAGGCGTGGAGAATCCCAGAAGGAAGAGCTGTAATGTGAATGTGCATATGAGAAAGTGTGCTAATAGGATGCTAATACAGAAAACGCATTTATTGTATTACAACTGTAGTGTTGCATGTGAAGAAGGAAAGTCATCTTACATGTCTGCTTGGATCTCAGTCAAAAGTAGAGGCCCCTACAGCAATGGTGCAGCAGTGCTTTCACAGAATCACAGAATATTAGGGGCTGGAAGGGACCTTGGAAGATCGAGCCCAATCCCCCTGCCAGAGCAGGAGCCTAGAGTAGATCACACAGGATGGCCACAGCCACATCTTCCAGCCAGGAACTGACTTGTCCTAGCCTCCAGTATATCAGTGATCATAACAAAAATATGACTGATCTGCCTATCACAAAGCAAAGGATTGGTCCTCATTTTTTAGAAGTAATTATTCAATAAAAAGTCAACTCTCTTCAGAGTTTCTATTGTATTTTAATGTAATATGTATAGTCTAAAGTATGGGATGTAAAAACCATTATAAAGATATCTGATGTCACTGTGACTGCATTCATAGTCCAGTCTCATTTAAGTGACATCTGTTATCTAGAGGAAAGAAAGCATGTTATCCATAGGTGATTCAGCATTTATTCTTGTCTCATTTTTTGTCTGCTCCCAGAGCTCCAAAAACTAAATGAAATATCTAGCATCAAGACTGTGCTAGCATTGAAGGAAGATGGTAATTAATTGACCACTACCCTTGTAGACACATCACTGACATGGGTCACAGATGACTGCTGGGTTGCTCTCATTAGGAGCAGAGTAGTCACTTCCTCAGCTCCTGCATTCCCATAAACAGGAGAGTATTATAATTGCTTAGAATTCAGTAGCTCTGGTGTGTTTGGAAAACAATTTTTTGAAAACATCTGTGTCATGCTTGTATGCACTCCAGATACCGTGGGTAACATCTGGACTTGCCTGAGTAATGTTTGTCTCATTGTTTCCTGTTTTTCAATCCAGTACCTACCCCAGGTAGAGCACTCATTATGAGTTTGGAGATTAGAAAGGCTCAGCTGTGCCCCAGATGACTCCCATACTCCTGCTGTAGCCATGCATACCAGTCTAAGGCTGCCCCACGGTATATGCTGGGAGTCACACAGGACCTGAATTAAGTTTTGCTGAAGTGAGGGATGACATGCAATCGCTCCACTTGGTTTCTGGAGACCTTCCTCTGCAGGTTGTTCTGTTCTGTCACGTAACTCTTGTGCTTCTGGTTTCCTAAGATACATGCTGCGTGGGAGCAGATGCAGTGAGTCAGATTGGCCCTGTGTTAGGTACTGTGTCTATCTAACAGCTTAAAAAAATCAGTTCAGATACAAATGAGTTACCTGAGTTTTCTGACCTCCTGGCTTGTTGAAACCTACTCTTGAGCTGTTGCAGTAGGAGGTATGTCAAAGTGCCAGGACATGCAAGAAAGTTTGTGTGGATTACCTGCTGGTCATTTGAGAGGAGTAGGTCAAGGACTGGAATGAAGGAGATATTACCTAGCAGGATCCTTTCTCTGTTGTGCTTCTTTAGGAGGACACATCTGAGATGCAGTTTGGCATGATGAGGAGAACCTGCTCTGACAGTAGCTGTCTTGCTGTACCCTGAGATATGGCTGCTCTGAAATGGATGTTAGTGTCACTATGAACATAAAATATGGCAGGTCTCTTTGTGATGACACTCATGTCCCAAGACATGCAACCTAACTTTTTCTTTAACCTAAAATAGACCCCTCCAGAATAGTTCAGGGTAGGTTACTGGACTTGTAATCAAACAGATTTTGGTAACAAAGACAGAGTTGTGAGCACTCAGTGTGCAGCAAGCAGAGGAGCTTACCTGAATTCACCCTATGCCTGCCTAGGTTTCAGTGGTTGTCAGATGCTGAAGCCTTCCTGAGACCACAGGGTTAAAAAAATGTCAGCAAGCCTCTCGACATCCCAGTCGGTTACAGCAATTTTCTTAACTCTGTCATAATTTCTGTGAGGAGCAGGGAGTTGGACTCCATGATCCTTGTATGTCCCTTCCAACTGGAGATGTTCTGTGATTCTGTTTTTCTCTTCTGTCACCTTTCTAGAGCTAGGGTGATTTTTAACAGCATGCTTGTCTAAATTTCTAGGCAACCATTGATTCTTTCCTTTTCTGACACGCATGCTGTTAATAGCTGGGGTGAGAGTGTGAGTTATAATTTAAAATAACTGTTAAATCTAGAACTTAATGTGGTGGGTACCTGATGCTTATAACACTTGCATTTAACCTTATTCATGTGACAGGCATGAGAAGATTAAGTGAAACAATTAGTAAATGAGTATTTTGTAATTTATTAAGCCAGGAGATGCGCACATTCTGCACACTTTTCTGAATTGCTATTAAGTATCTCGCCATGAAGAGTGTGAGAAATCTTCTCATTACTGTATTTTGGAATGCTTTTATTTATAAGCACGGTTTCCAAGGATCCTTGTGGCCTGATGGCAGTCTGTACGTCCAACTTAACGAACAATGGAAGCAGACTACATCTGCTGCTTGCTCTACCTGAACAGCAAAGAAGGTGAAGTAATTCTAGATATCTAGATCTGTGCAATTCTCAGGTTTTTTAGAGAAGTTGCTTGCTTTGTACAGGCATCCCTTGGATTGTGATAGGGATACTTATGGAAATATTTAAATGAATATTGAAAAATATATACAAAAAATAATTTTGAAATGTTAAATAAAAGTACGAGCATCCAAGTGTAAAAAATAGATACTAGGACATGGCAGTTTTTCCCATCCTGTTATCATTTACTCCTTCAATATCTGTGTATGAGGCACAGATAGGGAAAGGAAGAACAGAGCATATCATCCTTCCAAGTTCAGAAAGGATGTTTTTGGCAGAGCACGCCATGCAAGGAGGCACCTTCACTTCTGTATTTTCGTGCCTGTCTGGGAAATTTTTCAGTTACATGATATGACCTGTATGTCCAGGTTTAACAGTCAGCAAGACTTTCAAAGAGAAAATGATGCGAATGTCTACCCAATAAATTGTTGGCTTAAAATTACTTGCCCAATCACCATTATTTTTTTCTGTGTACCAGGCCCAGTTAGCTTTGTCTTCTTAGCATATGTAAGGAGAAATGTTTAGTAACTATTCAGAAACATATATTTGGAGTCCTGTCCTTCTTGCCAAACTATTGCTAGCTTTCAGTAATAGGGTAAAATGTCCATACGTTTGGAAAGACTGAAATTTATGCCATTATATAAAGAAGGTAATGAACCGCCTAAGGATTTATTTTAACATACAGTAAGTATATAATATTTTAAGGAATGATTAGGACGGCTGAATCATGCTTCAGCAGCCATTTTTTGTGAGGAGTAGTAGAATTTTAATTAGCTTCATATTCATTACTCACCTGATACATAGTCTCTAATTGCACCTTCAGTGTATTTTACTGTCACTGGAGCTCACTTTTATTAACTATAATCATTGAAGGTTTTATGAAGCCTATCTATAGTACATGAATACCACAGTGCAAATGAATCAGTCAGGCTTACAAAACTGTCATGAGCATTAGCCAGTAGGTAAGTAGATTTTGTACTTGCACTGACATGACAATTATGAGAGGTTGAAGAAAAAAATGATTTATTTGACCACTAAGGAAAAGTCTGGTAATTGAGTAAGTAAATTTTGCAAGCTTAAAGTAATTTACTCAATTTAAAGAAATTTGTTTAGAAAATCAACTGTGCGATTCTTTCCTTTTTAAAAAAAATCCCTTTTCTTTTTTCTATCATTACAACACCCCATTTGATCAGCATAGAATAAAAATGCCTGTGACAATTGTTCTCCTGTGTCCATGCAGTTAACATGCAAAAGTAAAATACTGAATTTTATTTATGGGATTTATTGAAATCTGACGTGAAGTTGTTCATCACTCCCATTTTCAGAGTATGAACTTCAGCAGCAGCATTGAAATCCATAGACTTCTAATCACTTTGGGGTACAAATCCGTCACCATGAGAACTGATCCCTGCTACTGGTGGGTTTCTGTTTCTACTTCATCTCTAAGTTTCTCTGTGACCTTCTCTTCCCCTGTACTCTTACCTTCTCTGTTTGGATTGTAAACTGAAAACCATAAAGTCATATAGTTGAAATTACTCACTTTTGTGGCATCCTGAGAGAAGAAAGGGTGTTCACATCTAGTTCTGAGAAATTCAGGGTAGTAACTGGACAAAAGTCACCTCTAAGAGTGGGAATATTTCACTTGTAGAGAGATACCTGGTTATTGAGGCACCTCTGAATGCACTGTAGGGTTGTTAGAGATAATAGATGCGGCAGATGCAACAAATGTCCTTCTCTGGTTTGCATAAATTTGTCCATTAACATAACAGTGTGTTGATAAGAACAATAAATAAAATTACCCGTGACAAACAGCAGTATTGTACCGATAGAGTTCCATTCAAGTGTCTGCTCTTCAAAAAGGTTTCTTTTTTAATTTAAATAATATAGGTAGTTTGTACACAAGCATAAAATAAGTGAGAAATGAGCTATCTGAGGACTATGCTGGAAATGCTGACCTTGCCCTTTATTCAATCAAATTCCCGATAATAAGGATGTAAGATTTGCCTAGAGCAGGCCTGTACTGGGATTAAGGATGGCAGCTGTCAGTGATTTTTTTGCCTGAAAATAATGTCGCTAGATGCTTCTGTCATACAGAAATGATAATAAGGAAGTAATTAGCATTTGCAGTATTAATCTTATTGGAGCAGGAATCTTCCTTTCTCTTTCAGAGATCATGATTTTTCTTTAATTTCTCAATTGGCCATTAAAGAACCGTGAACTAGTACTGCGTGTTGTTCTCCCACATAGAAAGTGTCAATCAAATAGAAAGATTAAAATAACTAAGTACTGCTTATATGCCTACAAAAGAGTGAAGCAGATGGAACTGTGATTTGGTTTGAATTTTTTTTCTCTGCTAGGGCACCACCTGCAAAAATGAAGTAGAAAGTAATATCACACCACAAGCTGTTCTCCTGTGCTTCTAACCAAGTTGCATTGATATTAGTAAAAATATTTCCAAAGGGAATTGGTTTGAATCTGAAATTACTAAATTGAGTTTCAGAAGTTTTTAATAAATAGACACCTGATTAAGAAAAGTGTGTGACTGTTTTACTGTTGGCCAAAAACTCCTTCAGGTTTTTAAAACTTTTTTGACTCTCAATTGAGAATGACATTTAGGTGAAATGATGTGAGTGAATGAATGAATAAGTGGTTGCAATTCCAAAATATACTGAGGTGAATTTTAGTTTAAACCCGAATCTGATTCTCTATGCTGAGGTCGCATCCCAGAAAACATTACCACAATGCCAAAGGGACTTCAATGAGAATGGAGAATCCATCAGTTTTTACTTCTTTGACTTCTCCTGGAAGACTCTGTTATTATCTTTTCTCTTGTAGCATTGCTGTATTAGAAGCCTGTCCCTGCTGAAATTAGTGACACAATTGCCAATGAGTAAGGTTGGGATGGTGCAAGGATGTGAGGACATTTGAGTGACAAGCTTGCTATGATGGGATTGCAAAGGTTACTAATAGTGTTTGGTAGACTCAAATTTGGATACTACCACTAGGGCTTCCATTTACTCAGGATTACTTTGCTGATCCCTCTTGCTCTCATCTCTATGTCAATGTGCCTGCTGATTTTTTGCATATATGCACTATCAAGATATATTTCTGAAAAAAAATATACCCCATCTAAGTAAATGACAGTCAGTCATCCTTGCAATGTTCCCACATAATTAGCCACTGGGCCTGTCTAATTACTTCCATGAAACATGAGTTGTCTTTCTTAAATTTCTGAAATATGGTCTGGGAAGTCTCAGGTAACACAGTAGTTAGCCACTGGCTGGTCAACGGTGATGATTAATAAAGTTTATTAGTTGTAGTTGAATGAGGGATGGTAAAATATGGATATGCTCCTTACTTTCAAATTATTTATTAATTATTTTATATTACTTCTTTCCACAGTAGTGATTAGCTTGTTTTAATAATATATCAATGTGATCATGTATACATGAAAAAAAATATACTGGTTCACTTTGCATGAGAGTAGGAATTCAAACCATGCACGTAAAAGACACCAAATAGGGCTCAGAGAATTTTACAACTGCATGTTCTTTAAAGTTTGTATTTCATGACTGAAGCAACTTTTCTTGGTACAATGAGCTTTCCTTTAAGAAAAGAGTCTAAGGCATACATATGGGTGAGTTTTCTCAATTTATATTATCCAATGCTCAGCTGTGCCTGCTTTATCTTGCTTTTTACACATCTGCCTTTTGCCAGTGTCCTATAGAACCTAAAGAAATTCACGATTTCCATCCTCTAGGAAATTTTGAGTTGTATCAAAAAGTTCGCTTTGCAAAACAATTATTTTCTTTTCTAATCTGAGGAGACCGTGTTGGGATGACAATCTTTACGAGAGTTGCAAAGGTAGAAAGGAACCTGTTTATGAGAGGAACAGCCCATGCAGCCCATCCCTGGAGAGCAGTTTATACTGTTCCCTCCACGTGGAAGAGTCAGCCAGGATGGTCAGGACCCAATGGCAGGCTGCTCTGTAGCGCCATGCTGGCTCAGTTGGTTCTCTCCAGCTCCCAAGGTGTGGCACAGTTAATCCTCTTTGCATTTTTATGAAATCATTCTTCTAATTCCTTTGTTGAGGAAATATTTCCCTTGAGCTTGCCTCTGGGACCTTGGAGCAGAAGGTGCTTTCTTCCCTTGACTCTTGCTCTACCTTATCAACTGTACAGTCAGTCTGCTCCGAGTCTGGGCTTTGCTTTCCCTCTGTAGATTTCCATGACTGAGCACAGCTTTACAGTTCAGTGCTCTACAGGAGCCTGCTCCACCTTTGCAAGCTTCTACAGAGGGTATAGATCGATGTTTATTTTGCTGAAATTATTTCATATGGCCAGTTTTGTCACGTTCATCTGTTGGCTGTTACATTTAGGCTTTAAATATTTTGACTGCACGTATGGCTGCAGGGCCAACGGTAGTATAACAAAGAGAAATGCAGAGAAAATGCGACAGTTGTCAGCAGGTAGATAGAGAGCTTGCAAAAGACTGCTCCTTCACAACCTCTGAGTAAACTGCTTTTAAATGCACAGCTCTATGGAAAATTACGGAAAATCAGTGGAAAATTGTAAGCAGTTATCCACTGCTCTACAAATATGCTTTACGTACTTGAACTGCATTAAATGTCTGGTTCCAAGACACCATTCTCATGCTATTGCTTGAAGTAGTTCTAGTAATTCATTGTCAGGCTCTACTCGGGATAAATATTTGCTTGAGGACACTCTCAATTCTTCTTGGAAATCAGGCAGAAATCCCGGCATCAGTGGGATTTTGCAAGTTATTTCAGTGGAGCATACATTTTGGCCCATGTTTTTCCTTGCTCAACTATAGCTGAAGAGGTTTGCATGAAAAGAACAAAAAGCCCTCGAAAAAAATGGCCAGTATCAGTGGCTGCTCTGCAATCTTTATTCTCTCGTGCCCCTGGGGAACCGCACTCTATGGGGGAAGGCAGACCCTTCCAATCACCCCCTTTTATTTTTTTTTTTTGGTGAACAAACTAGCTCACCATCCCTGAAATCAATGCAATGAATTAGTCAAAGGATTCATGTTTGTATGCAGTGAATATGTTTAAATCCACTACGGTATTCAGCTCCAACTGTGTATTGGGATCGGGCCAAAAATACATCTTTCCCATGGCAGCTTCAGGAGACAAAGAATGAATCAGGGCTGGATTTCTGCACAGGTAAAGTAGGTCACTGGCTATGATAGAGTGAAATTGAAAACAACACATAACACGTTTCATACGAAGTAATTATTATTCATAGACAATAATAACTTTCTATAAAAGTTGGTAAGAGTTACAAGTCAGATTTTCTTGGTATCCTGTAGAGTTGAGAGGTTCACAGGGAAATGCATTCTGGGTTTTTTAAGAAAATAAGACAGCGTTTTGCACTTTGTTGCAATACTAAGTTATGAGGCTTTAGTATGGACCCGTTCTTTACAAATCTAAGAGGTTTGAACCTGTGGACCTGGTCAATCCCTATTTTTAATCTGTCACAGGCTTGTATGAGAAACACTTTGATATAAAATACTATTTGTTTATGCTTGTGTCTGTGTATGCCCAGGGTGGTTTGGCTCTGTGACTGACATTGTTTAGTTTGAGCTTTGAGTGCAGTGAATTTATAATTAAATACGAAAGGACAAACCTGTATCGATCTTTGGGGTAGGAGCATCACTGTCTCAGCCAAGCAGTTCTATTTAGCCATATATTAATTTCTAATATACTGGAAGGAACTGGACAGACATGTTCCTTCAATCGTCTCTTCAACCCGTCACCCCTCGCATTCCAGCTCAGAGCTGTACGTAAGCAGAATTGTGCCATTTGGTTTGATCCCTTGGCACAGGCAGGTCGGACACTCCCACTGTGTTAAGTACTAATGCACTTAGCGTTAGTGCTAAGTGTCAGGAAATCCCTCGATTCTTGGAACCATGGATAGCATGTTTAAATGTGTGAATATATTTATACATTACTGGAAAAGAGGCATTTTCTAAAGGAGGCATTTTGCATTGCACTTCATATACTTTTCATTCGTTTTCAGAACACAGAAGAATAGCTCTTTGATTTTGCACCCTAGTGGCTCTGTGGGGCTAGGTAGCCCTGGGATGGAAGAAGGCAAAATCATCTGTTATTTAGAAAAGCATAAGAGAAAGCCTCATAAACAAAACACAATAGCTGTGATGCTCGTCTGATAAAACTGACAGAGTGGGCTGGTATTTTTAGCTGAGAAATTCATATACTAGTTATTTTATGGTGTGAAATCCCTTTGTGTAAACTGTGTAGCATTCACGCAGGGCACAGACTGGAGAAAACTCTAGACTTGAAAAGTGAAAGGACCTCTGGATCCTCTGGTGATAGCTGACTCAGAAGCAAGTGAGAAAGTCCTAGGCAGGTTACTATTGCCACCACTTTTGATCTTTAAACTACTGTGTTTCAACATTTCTGCTTCTGCGATAGCAGTGCTGCTATTTCACAACTAGCAAATCTCTACACTGGGAGGCTCTAGCTTTGCCAACCCTCTGGGCAAGTGAACGACTCTTTATTCTCTCCCATGTTTGCGCTCCTACAGGCAGGTGCTCTGGCCATTTCTAACTCTCCCAGGTCAGCAGTCAGAGGCCTTTATAGGCTCATTTCTCTGATTTAGGTATTTGAAGAAGGAACCACAAACTTATTATCTTCAGTAGTTTGGAAGGTAAAAATGATGATGTTTCTTATGGTTTATCGTCAGCGTGGTTTGGTGGCAGGAACAATGGTCTAGGAGTCAGGGTTGGCAATGATCTCATCTCTGCTACTGCTTCCTGTGTTACTTAGGTCAATGCATTTCTCCACAGTTTTCAGTTGTCAACAGAGGTAATTCTAGAGATCTACTTTTGTGTTAAAAGCTCTGACATCGATTGATGCAAATTATGAAACAAACAGTGCTGTTTTTTTCAGTGCAATCAGGAACTTTACACTTCTGAATCACCTCATATCCAGAGAGCCAGTGCTGAAAAAAAGAAAATGAAGAGTGTTTTTATCTATTATTGAAATAGCATAAATATTACTACCCTTCTCAAAATTATAAAGAATAATTGGAAATGCTTCCTAGCACTGGGCAGGAATTGGGCAAATGCACAGATGCCTCTGGAAATCAAATCCAGGCAGAAGGGAAAATACTCCCTTGTTGTACAGAAAGGAACTGATGCTCATATGTTTGGGAATTTACACAGATCCTCATTCAGCAAGGCACAGTGGCAGTAGCCACCTGCAGATACGGCTGGGGGCACACAAGAGAACGGGTATATCCTCTACATACCAGCTGTCCCTTGCAAGAACCAGTGTTCTCTTCACCCTCTTCTGAATGCCACAAGCTAGCTTTTTAGTTTAATGATCTTCAAAAAAAAAAAAAAAAAGAAAGGTTTATTTGAAAGAGAAAAACTTCCTGCAAATAATTAACTGCCAAAAATGACCACTTGGGAGTTTTATATTGATTTATTCCTCTCTCCACCAAATGCTTCTGTTCTGTATCTTCCACTTACTACATTATCACTTGTCTATTTTGCATATTGGGGTTATGAATTTGCCTTTTCAGCTGTCTTAGGCTATTTGCATATCTCGATTGTTGATAAAAATATGACAAATTGTTCTTGGCAATGGGAGGGGAAGGATTTTAATGATAAATGGGCTTTGCACTGCAAGCTTATATTCCACAGTTTCTATGAATGCCATCTCCTGAAAAGCTCATTGCAGCCTGACAAAACATTTTTCTGGATTTAGCCTTAAATAAAAATTTAATAGCCATATTAAATAGCAGGGGCTTCTTTTCTTTTTCTTTATTCCTTCCGGGTTTGGTTGGGGTTTTTTTTTTTGGCAATTTTCCTCACCACTTTTCTTTCTTTAAGAGCTTTCTTTGACAACAGGATGGTGCCCCAGATTTCCCAAATCTTAGAAAGCCTGGAAAAGGTTAATTGGAAAAGTCAGGGTCGCAGTTGGATAGTTAGTGCAGCTGTATTCTCTCTGCCGCTTGTTAACATTTTCTCAGTGCCTCAAGGCCCCACAACTCAGTGTCACTGCTGTCGCCAGCGCCCTGGCTGTGAGTCCACTCCCCAGCCTTGCTGGCTCCTCATTTCTATACGCTTCACTTTGCTGAGCCACTTCGAGCTGGCGTCATCCATCCAGTCACAGTTCTCTAAGTTTGCCATGTGCACTGACCCTGTGCTGACCCTGAGCCATGATACAAACTATGGGATTGTAATTAATCTCTAATTACCCACAATACCTCGCTGGGTATTCAGCCTGCTCTTCAGTTGTATTCCTAACCAATTCAGTCATCAGTGGAGCATTCCCATTCGGTGCAGCTCAGTGTTTAGAAACCAAGGGCTTCACTAATGTTGAGTGGCTGGGCCACTCAGAGGGCTGTGTCCACCTTGCTTTGCTCAGGCAGGGCAGAGGCAGGATCCAGCTCTAGCTCAACCAATTGGTGGTCTGCTGCTTGTGTTCATGTCTCATCATTCAAGAAACAACTGAACAGGCTGTGTGTGACACCGGCCATTTATTAGATCTTTCTCTCACATAGCGTATTTCTTCTACCAGGGGACAGGAGGAGAAGGCTGTCATTGAGTCTTAGCAGGTCTTGCTAGGTTGCATAACTGCTATGTTAATTTAAGTCATATTCTTACTTCTGTCCAAGTGATGGACTCTAGAAAAGGTAATTCCCTGGAAAGATACTCTGAGGATGTTGAGCTGAGACAAGAGAACTAGTTCTAGGACTGTCAAGTGGTGCAGCTCTTGAGCTCCCAGTTTAAATCCAACCCTTAAGAGAAGAGATTTGGTTTGGGCATGAGTATAGGGGCTGCTATGGATTGTAAGTTCATTTTCACTCTGGTTATCCTACTGGGATAGGATCTTCCACTCCTTTTGTGAACAGCAAATGCAAAGCCATTGTGTTGCAGCCTTGAAGAATCAAAGCACCGCATAAAAAAAAGAATAAACCTTCTGTCCCTTGTTTTCATTGCTTCAGCTGACAAACTCTCTCCCCAAGTGCAGGTCTTCTACTTATCTTTTCACATCTCAGTTGTTTTTTCTTCCTTCCCCTTTCCATACTTGCACTTTTCCAACTTCCCCCGACCCTGAAGTACCTTACTGGCCAGCCTCCATGTCTTCTCACCAATCCTCTCATTTTGCCTCCACCCCGAAATCTCTTCAGAGTTTCAGACAACCTTTCTTGGAGATAAGAGGGAATACTTTGACAGGACATGATTTGAACAGAACACTCCCGTTTGTCAAAACACGGAGAATTCACAGTTCCAATGACATACTTACTAAACCAGACCAAGGCCCAGTGCAAACTGGTGTGGGTCCCCAGTAACCAGTCAGCAGAAGGTGCCAGCCCTGATATCCTGGGGCAGAGCTGGGACTTTCAGAACTGCTCTTACTTGCTCTTGTGCAACTCGTCTCTCTTGGTTTCTGGTCTCCTCACTGGGTGACAGACCTCTCCCTTGGCTCACAGGGATTTGCTGGACTGCCCTGAGCACCACCAAAGAAGGTGGCCAGATGATGCATTTCACTGTGAAAACTAGAAAGAAAAAATTGTCGTAGAAAAAAAACCCAAATTATTTCTTAGCGGAAAGTTCTTTATTTTAAATGGAAAACTAGTAAATGTATAAATTTCCATTTTAAGCTCATTCTTTCCTATATTTGCATAGGAAAGCTACCTCAATTATACTGCCTTGAGAAGCCCCTTGATTTACAGTCTCAAGTTGTTAATATTTTACCTGATAAATGCAATATATGTACATTTCAGCACAAAATCGTAAATGTTCGCTGTGGGAAAACACAGCTGGGTTAAAAATTTTCGTTTTTATTTAT
This sequence comes from Baryphthengus martii, assembly GCA_013396935.1. Lineage (NCBI taxonomy): Eukaryota > Metazoa > Chordata > Aves > Coraciiformes > Momotidae > Baryphthengus > Baryphthengus martii. The sequence continues at coordinate 267,440 of VWZK01021423.1, forward strand.
TTACAGCCTAATACCAGCACAGCCTGATACCTGACCTTGAATCATTAGTAGCAGTGTTTCTCTCTTTGACAGCTCTTCTGTGCCCAGTATCTAGTAGTCACCTAAGCTCTGTGATATAATGGAGTTGCTGTGGTGACTGTTTTCCTCTTAAGTTGTTATGACATATGAAATAATCACATTAAAACCTGCCTAACTTGTTCGAGTATTTTATATGGTAAACTTGTTCTTTACCGGTGATAACTTGCACTCCTGGCCTTTGCTCACAACCCCATGTTCTCACATGGGAGAAATACGAGTACCAGAGAAATTTTTGTGCCAGGCACGCTCTGTGTGTGCCACCTGACTTGGTTTTAACTTGGGGGACTTATTCCTTAAGTGTTTAACAGAGCATTTGAGGGAAGGAGAAAAGTCTTGTCAGCAATCCCACAAAGCCTTCAGCTTGATTGTGTGACACACACCCTTGGGGCGAGATGCTGTCACCCAGTCAGTCAACCGTTAGGCATGTAATTATGGCAACCAGTCATGAGAGTTCCTAATTAACACTTATTTTTTCCCAGCAAACTAATATTTCCAGCGTCTGAAATGAAATGGGTAATTAACACGTTGTCTCCATCTACCTGGCACATCCATCAATCGTCTGCTGTCCTACACTCAGCGCCCAGCTGTAAGAAATTCCCCAATGTACCAGTCAGCAAAGTTTGCCCACATACTGTCTCCCCTTTTACTTAGAGATCTTTATGTCCCACACTGGGTGCTGGCAGCAGTCCCACTTGCAGGACATGGCAAACGTTAATGAAAACATCTTAGAATTTTTCATGGAGAATCTTTTAGACTTTCTCGCTTTATTCGCAGCTCTTGATGAAATCTTTGTATTTTTCTTTAGAGACTGTTGGTCAGTAAAATTGTTGGATTAATGAAAAAAAAAATGTTACTTTGGTAATTCGTGAAATTAAATGACTACATCTGCAGTTCAGTTCCAAGGAACAGTCATGTGCCCACAATAATTGTGAGATTTTTTTTGAGAGACCTTCAAATACCTTAATGTCAGTTTTGGAAAAGAGTTGAGAGATACTTGTGACCAATGTGGATATATGTTATATGTAAACCCTGGATGCAATTAGGGAGCATGTTTCTATTTCCAAGCCAAACCTTAAATAAAATATGGGCGAGATATTAAATGGTCCCTCAACTTATAATATATAAACAAATGTTTCTTTTTTTCATTATTTAAAATGACAACTGACTCAGTTTACGGTACTGATGTGCTGGACATTCCAAAAGAAAGAATTAGCTAAAAAACCACCACCCAGTGTTTTTTCAGCACTTATGCAAGTTATGCAGGCATCTGATAAGAATTCAGGGACCTGTGATTCATATTTGGCCTGGTTTTGACTCCTGAATTTTGTAAAGCGATGAAATTTGAACAGCAGTATTTGCATATTTAAACAGTTGATTTTAAAAAGCCACACGAGATGTATTTAGCACCATTTAAAAAAAAAACAAAACAATAAAAAACCAAATGGCTTTCTCTTTTCTATCTCTTGCTCTTGCATTTCATTTTTTTTTCATTTGAATGGATTTCTGTTATCACACATTGAGGGGTTATTAAGCAGCACTGAATCATTTACCAGATGTGTGACCTTGGGCAGTAAGTGAAAAGTTACTTCACCTATATTAGATATGGGCATAGAAGTGAAGTAAGTCCCGGTACGGAGGTTGTGTGGTGAGGTAATTGCCTGTAGGCACAAGTAAGGGGTTGTGGATCTGTGGTGGTTTTCTGGTGTTACTGAATAGATGGGAATTATTCCATTGATACAAATTAGATCTTATTGTAAAACTGCTTATTTTGTAAGTAAGTTCCTCATGAACAGATACAGTAGTAGGTGGTAGATTATTGCTGAAAGGCAATATTGTGAATTCTTTTGCTCTGTTTAAAAACAAAGCCTTTCTTCAGCTAAAGCTTCTCAAACATGTTCTTTTGGTTTTCCTTTTTCTTTTCTTTTTTTTTTCCGCTCTAAATGACAAGCAGAGGTGGTTCTAGGTCTTATGTTTTTGAGTAGCTTGTATCAAAGTTCTCTTAAGTTCATTACTGAGGACCAATCTCTTCTATCACTCACAAATTTTTTTTTCTAAAAGCTTCAATAACAGTTTGATAGACTACTTTGGAAAAGAAAGCAACAAACAGATTCCATTTAATTTCTGAATAAAACTTTTTCAAATTTTTTTTTTTTTCCCCCCTTATTGAGCCAACTAGTTGTTATGTATGGTTCCCAATGAAAAGGTCAGCTCTTTGTCCAGAGGTACCAATTCTTTCTCTCAATGAATCCTTTCCTTCATATTAAGTAGTTCTCAACCCTGGTAAATAGAGTTCAGAATCTGTTCTCTGGATTTTAAGAAAACATGCTCTTGCTCTGGCAGCCATTCCCAAATTCTCATGTACACGTTTAGCTTTTCTAAAGTTAGCTATCCTTTTGGACTTGGGCTTCTTAGTCTTCAGTGGTGTTTTGGTAGGCAGGAGGAAGCGGAAGGTATTTTTTATGACTGTTCGCTGTACTGCAGTAATCATGGATTTTTTTCAAATGAGGGCTTGAAAAATGATTAGTCTTAGAAAGATTTGCCTTTCCTGAAGTTGCAAGCAGTGATGAGAGCTGAGATTACGTGGGCGTGCTGGTATCTTTATTTTGATTACTGTAGAATAACTGTTGTGGTGAACCTCAGGCCTTTTGGGTTTTCCTCATATGTCTTGAGTCTGGAAAAGGACCTTGAAGGCCCAGCAGAAAGCAAATGGTAAATTCCTGCTGATTAAGAAAAAGCTATTCTCCATGTTGTCATGAAAGATATATCACGTTTCATGCAACTGGTAGAGAAAAGGTTAAGACAAATCTGGAGGGAAAATGGAAATACTCTAGGTGGCTGCAGACAGCAGGTATACAAAGCCTTGTCTCTCAGAAGAGAGGTGCTCTATTTAGGGGCTACAGATTTATAGCAAGAACCTGAACAGCAGGGTTCAGTGCAGCTCAAACCAAAGGAACCTACAAAGGTTTATTAGAGGGTGACTGTTAGATGCACAGAGAGGGGACTTGTCTATTAAAGATAAAACTGAATACAGGAAAGGGTGGTTGGAGTAAACCTTTCCACTGACCTTTATCGTTTGACAAGGCTGCAAGGAACAAGATATTATCCTTTGGAAATTTTCATTGGAGTTTAGGGCTAAACATTGTCTATCCCAACAGATAAACTGAGGTAAAACTCAAGGAAGCTTTACTAAAGAAAGAACAAGCATAAGTTTACTTTGGGGCTAGAAGCACCAGTGAAAAGCCCGCTGTGACCTAACAAGTCAGCTCTGCTGATACAATAACTCACTGACAAATACAGTTCAAAACAAAGGGGAAAAGATCCTCTTTTTCATGTTGTTTGTTTTGACAAGATATTTCTGTTGCAAGCATGGAAATTTTGGGTTGCTTCCCATGATCGTTCAAGTGACATTTTATTCAGCCATTCAAAGGCTTTTCTGCCATATTTTCCCTTTTTTTTCCTTTATTGATTTTTCTCTTTAAGACCTTTAATTCACTCTTCTTCAGTTGCTACAGTTAAGAGAGAAATTCTGTAGATCACATAGAGATAACATTCCAGCCTACACTGGGTCACTCACACCTCACATAAGAATACAAGCTTCCTGCAGACAGCTAGTCCTTTCCTGCTTTTCAGGCCTTTTTACTCCATCTTTTCTTTTCTTTTTTTTTTTTTTTTTTCCTTCCCTTAGTATTTGGGTCTTAATCTTTCTTTAGACTTATCCTTCACACTGTGCTCATCTGAAATGTACCAATAATTGCTGCTACCTGTATGTGGTTTGATCATTCTGTGCATTCCTTGTTGAAACTATCAGTGAAACAAGACATCTAAAATATGATTCTGTAGAGCTAAAGTAATATTTTGGGTGTCTGAAATCTCTTATAAATTGTTCTGTAGACAGTCAGTGTTTTAAAAGAAAAAATGACAGCAACAAGCCAACCCTAATGACATATTTCAGTGTAATGCTGTAATTTTAGTCCCTGCCATGAACTATTGCTGTTGTACAGTAAAGTCTTTTGCTAGTAAACGGCGAAGTGATTTCTAGTAAGGCCCTTTCCCTTTATTCCATCCTTCCATTGGCAAAATTCCCATCTCGCCAATTCCAACGTATTAGAAAGAAAATACTCATCTGAAGCACATTAGACATCCTGTGAGTGCCCTACAAATAGTAAAGACAAGCTGTCATAGTTTCACCTTGTTTATCTTCAGATGTTTTTGAAAAAGCAGAAGATGAAGGCGCTTCTTGCCTTGAAGTGGATGAAGTGTACCAAGTGCATGATCTGTTGTTGGTGTCCGTGTTTTTACCCTATGTCTGGATGTGTGCACAGTAATGTGCAAACACCCTCAACAGCCTCTGCTCTAATAAGCCTTTTCCCCGGAGGAAAAATATGTTTTTAATAAGCCTTTTCTTCCTTCCTTTCCTTTCTCCCTTCCTTTCGCTCCAGTACCGTGTTTCCCACTTGCTGGCAGTCTTCTTAAGCGTTCTTTCAGCTCTCTGTTTTCTAGCAATTTTATTCTTAACTGATAGGTTCAATTCTGTGGCTCTTCATGGATAACCAGCTTCAATATCTGTTGCCATCAGTCAGCTGCCATGTAAGGACTTGTTAGAGGATGAATCAACAGGGAAAAGGTGGTCAGTGCCTCCACTAATGGTTGTGCTTGGGAAGCAGGACCTCAAACCTCTGCACCATCGCAAACTGAGTGCACTGGCAAGGAGGACAAGGACTACCACACAGATCTCCAGGTCTTGTGAGGCCTTTGTTTCTGAATTTGGGAGGCATTAATCAGAACTGAGCTCTGGAGCACTAAGCCACAGAGCCTCTGTGACTGGCAAGTGTAGGGCCGGAAACTGAGATGAGTATAGTCCTAAATGTTTTTCTTTTTTGTTTGATGCTCATGCTTAACAGAAAATGATGATTCCATTAGCAAGTCCTGCTGCTGCCAAAAGAAACAGACTTGCACTTGCAGATTGCTTTCATTCTGTGCTATCAAGCCACTGCACGGTCAGCTTTTGCAAAGCCAACAGTCCTCTATCACTAAAAAATGTTTTTCTAGAAGTACAGTTGTCTTTGTCTTAAGCGTGTTTATGTGTCTGCTTGAAAGTATCTCATTAAAATACACTGACCTTGTTGAGCACAAATCCCATAGTGGCAAATGTCTTGTTTTCTATTTGTTTTGAATTATTTCAAAGTTTGTTACTAGTTTCACAAAACAATGGGGCATTTGGAGTGATTTTTGTCTGTGATGATGTGTCAGAGAGACTAGACAGCTCTTACTATATACAACATGAAAAATGTGTAAGTGGAGAGTGGACTGGGCAAGAACATTTCTGAGTGTGATCGGACAAAACTCCCTACAGTCCTGAGTATCCTACTGAAAGCAGTGGGACTCCTGAATAGGTAAAGGATCCAAGATAAGATGAGTAATGTCTCTAGAAACAAAAAAGTCCTAAACTAGAGATTTATTTTTTTCCTTCATGAGATACTTTATCCAACATAGTAAAAACATGTGTATTTATAGCCTAGATTACGCTTTGTTTTGTGGGCTGAAAAAACACATTTTAGAGTTGGCCCGTTTCCTGAACAGATGTTACTGGCCTGGGTGAATAACTTATTCAAGCTTACGATTTAACAGAATTGGATGAGAATTTTTGCCAAACTCAATTCTGGCTAAAACTGAAATCTTTCACCACTTTTCTTCCCTCTGCTGTACAGGCTCTACTGTTCAGTTCATCCCAGTCTCTATCTTCTGACTACTTGGAGACTACTTAGAGATTACATCTTCGCTTTGAAATTTATATTATTTCCATGCAAGAAAGTAAGAAAATCTGTAAGCAATTTTATTCTTTTATTTATTTATTTAAGTATGATTCTTCCTTGAAAAACAGACTCTCACGGTAACATCAGGGGCTTCAATGTTTGTCTCTCACTGATTTCTCGCATCAAATGTGTTCATTTTGCTGGTGCAGAGATGTTTCTTTCTAATTGCCTTTGCTTCTAGCTCCAGCTGGCTTCTTTCCTTCTTGTACATTATCGCCAGTATTTAAGGTTTCGCAGATCAAATTAGATTCACAGTGACATCTGTGGCACCCGTTGCTTTCAGGGAGACTACCCAGGTGTGGCTAAATGCAGTCAGATAAACAGTTCTCTCTGTACAAGATGGGACAGACTGGATCTCCTTCTCTCTTAACTTTGATGGATCTGTGGTTTAATAGGTCTAAAAAGCAAAGAAACGAATTTGTTGTCCAAGCCTGCACTGAATTAGGGGCAAGGAATAGATGTTTTGGTGTTTTTTTTTTTTAATTGAAAAGGTGACAGTTTTTACAGAGATATCACTGGGTTTGAGCAATAGTATCAAAGCAGTTGGTGAGGAACAGGACCCTGGCTGTGATGCTTTTTCACTTCCCTGAGGTATTATAACTACCTCCCGATATCACTCCAATGTGCTAACCCAGGGCTGTAGTCTATTATTAATTCTGACTGTTGTTGAGGTAAATCCTGTAGACAGGGAACGTTTTTTTTCCCTTCAGGAAATGTCCACAGCGTGGGGGTCTCTGTCAAAATGAAGGAAGGCAGATTCTTCTTACATCTGCTACCACTCCTACTCAGTCCTCATCAGCAACACATATAGGTGGAAGAGAGTAAAGACCAAATGCATCGAGCACTACCCAGAAAATGCATCTGTGTGATGGTGTAGCAATGTCATTGTCGGTGGTGCCTTTCCAACAGCTGAGATCATCCACCTGAACCATCAAAACCCTCTAAGCACTTGGTAAGGGGGCCAAGCCTGGTGTTGTAGGATGTGCATTTGCTCCTCTGGAAGATTCTCAGGTATCCTCTTGTATGTCTGGTTTCCCATAAAGACAAATATATAGAGAGTAGGTTAACGGATATTTACACAGTTCCATACTAAATCTTTAAGCACATAAGTGCAGATCAGGGTATGTATGTGATGCAGTCATTGATATGCTGCTAGTAGTTGGAGCCTTAAAAAAGTGAAATTGAGGAAAATGCAAATAAACAAATGGATTACACATATAACAAATATATTAGAAATCAACGTGATTTACATATCCCAAATTAAGAATGCAGCTTCCTTTCTAAACCATTTTACGTATGCTTCCTGACAAGATTGGCCTCTATAATCTGGATTTCAGTAACTAGCAGTTTTTTCTGTTGCTAATCACTGCCCAGTGGTTATGTCTGTCTTGGATAGACTTTTAAATATTATCATTGCTCTTAAATATGGATGAGAAATATGTGAACAGTTCTAGGCCTTGCTTATCTGTGCCTTAGCTACAAGTTTCAACAAGTATTTTGTGTGGTTGAGTCCTTTCTGTGGAGCTTCTGTATGTTTGCATGCAGTGCAATTGCATCCGCTTCTTGAAGTTAACAAGGCAGCAAGTGTGGCTGTTCAGCTTATAAAAGCACATTAGTAGAAGTATTTGAAAATACTGGTACTGATCTTTTTTTCCCCTTTCTTTCTCTGTGGATATATTAGGAAACATACTCTGTAAACCTCATGTTTTAGTTCCTCTTAGAAACACAGCTTAATGCTTAAAGAAGAATTTGCCTGCCTACATTGTTACTAATGCATCCCATTCTTAAAAGACAACATAGAAAGCAAAACCTTCTTGAAATGTAAGGAATTTGAAGGAGTTATATTCCTAAGATATTAAGTCCCTTATAAAAGTATACAAGCAGATTCTCAGACGCATTCACATACTCAGTTTAGCAAGAGGATCATCTAAATGAGTAGCTCTTTGTTTTCCTTTCTGTGATTTGTACAGGTTGTTACCGCATTCAGACCGATACTAGCAATAATTGAAAATTCTTCACAAATACTTTAAATCTCAGTGGCTGGATTCTGCTTTCCTCACTCTAGTCTTATACCAGGAAAGCTGCATTTGGTTCATACAGTAATCCAGCTTTAAACTAGGAGAGTGCAGAGGAGCAGGGGAACAGAGTCAGATTCCCATATATTCTAACTTTTAAAAAAGTGCCATCAACTGTCCAATTTTATGTTGAAAGTCTTGTCTCCTTTGACTATCTGTGCTACTGATCCTGCTCAGTAGATCTTGGGAGAGTCCTAGGTCAATCACTGGGACTACACAGCATGCAAGTCATCACAGCCTAGTGCATCCTGGTTCAGGCTGCCATTAAATGTGCCTGTGTGCTGCCATTTTTACAGGGAGCGTGTAAGTATGTAAAGAGATGCAAGCTTCCAAGGACTCTCTTGTGAGTGCACCCTGGGTGAAACAATGGAGTTTAGAGTTTATTTGACCTGCACTCTTCAGCCCTGCATAGTCAAATACCTGTTGGCATGTTATTTTCCTCAGGGGAGGGAAACAGATTTAGCCTTTGGAAATAAGCTGTACAAAGCGACACAGCTCTCCACCAATAGAGGCCATCCATTTGCTTGTTGCTGTTTGGTCTGGGTGCTCTACGGGGGACTGGGTTCTGCTTCCATGGACCCTTCAGGGCCTTGACTCCCTTTGCACTAGGTTTTGAGTGGGATTTCTCCTATTGACCTCCAGCACCTGAAAGCTGGCTAGGAAGTCTAAACTAGTCAGCAAGCTTGTTTTTTTATTGATGAAGAGAAATGGATACCTCCCTAGGGAACTGCATCCCATCCTAAGATACATGTCTAAATGGCTGTTATGAACTGCCCTTTCTGAGGTTTTCTCTGTACAGCCACAGATTATGAAGGGAGCAGAGTAGCTTAGACCAAATGGCAGATAAGAGGAAAGATGACTCCATAAGTAAGTGGTCACAGTGACAGCAAAGAGTCTCTGACTCAGACTAGCAGAATTTTATACCCATACTAAACAGCTTTCAGTAGCTAGGTAGGCAATGTCAAAACTCTGGCTACTACCTGTACTTTAAAATAATTTGTAATTCAGTAGATTGTCAGGAACTCTTTATTTTGCCTTTGAGTAACTGGTTTGTGAAGCTGAACTGCACTTCTAAGTGCACATGAAGCAGCCAAAAATGCAGTTTGAATATCTCGCAAGAGTTCTGACCCCTTAAAATATGGTGTTTTCTGTACAATGAAAGAATTTTGGTAGAAGTCACTACATAACAGCACTTAAAGTGAGGCAAAGATTATTAAAATACTGCTTCCTGTGATGTTAAAGTCTTCATCCCACTGTACTGTGGAGCAAATCCAAGGTGTTGCACTTAGTGAGGTGGACTCCATCACTGTGCTAAGACAGAAACCGTTTGAAACAGGCTGTCTTACAGGTGACACAATGTCCATGCACTGATGGTTTTGCATTTCCACTGCAATGGCTTCACATTTCTACCTGAAACTTCAAAGTCTTTCATGAAGTGGAAGTGGTTTACATCTTGATATGGCAGTTGAGGAACAGAAGGACCAAGCGTAAGTCACGAAACAGCAAGGCAACAATTAGGGCCAGCCTCTGCTCATTCTGTAACTGTGCACACTTTGTTAGACCCCGCTGTGAAATTGAGGGCAAAGCCTTTAGTTTTCCCCCTGGGTCCATAAAAACACACTCTTCCAGTAGCATAACTGCTCAAAGGGATTGTTGTAAAGCACAAAGTCTCCAGTCATCCAGGAAACAGGTCAGATGCGTGTCTTGAGGCAGCCTGGCCCTAGCTCCTCTGAGTATCTGTAACACTGAGAAGTTAGAAATCTTACTTATCTCTCACTTATTTTTTTCTTTTTTTTTTTTTTTTTTCTGTTTTTTTCTACATTTTGTACTCAGATGACAAAACCTTTTTGTTGTTGTTGTTGTTCTTAGTTTCTCTCTCTCACATGGCAGCAAAGTTTGAGCTGCCACAACATTTTTTTTTTTTTTTTTTTGAATAAGTGTTTCCACAAGAATTTTAAAGATAAAATAACTCAGAGAATGATTTCCTAGGTCATTTTGCTTGAGCAGGTGGCTAGACTTTAGGGCACAATAAAGTTAGTTTCCTATTAGCATTTTAGTTCAGTAATAGCAGGTCTGGACTATCCTTAGAAAATTGTTTTCTTAGAAGTGCCACTCCTTGAACAAAATAAGTTTGCATTCATAGAATATTTTGGAAGATATTTCTTCATACTCTGTGGCAACATATTAGCTTCTGCTGTCTGTTGATTCAAAAATTAGAGCTGTGCAGTAGTTGCTCTGGCAACAGAGTCTCGTCTTACCCCTTTGCTCATTTCCAACCTGTTACTAAATTACTAAGCACTGGAAGGATGCATCAAAGAGCACCTAGAGATACTGTTAATGTAATGAAACTGAGACTTCATCTACTTAAAACATGTTGTGTCAGCTTGGAAATAAGACAGGTGATTTCTTTACCCCCAGAAGTTGGCACCATGTCAACTACACAAAGTTTTAAAGTTATGAAAACAAGGTCTACGCGCACACACACACACTCACACACACAAGAAAAAAAATCCTTCTATGGAATTTACTGATGTGTTGTACCCGGCAAAACTGAATTTGTTTGTAAGCAAACTGTAAAATGTCCTTTTTACTTTAATAGTCATGACACCTGTCAGGTGATTTTAGTGTTTTTAAGTACTTCAGTTGGTACTTTCTGTGTATGTGTCATATAATAGATGAGTAGATTTATAGCTACTATTGCAAACCTTTAGCAGTAAGATTAGCCCTTCACATGGGAAGAAACTAAGGACATGAATCTGTATTACTGAAGGCAGTGCTATGCACTTTTAAAATATTCTTATATGGGTTTGTTTTTTTTATGCTTTCTGAGAAACACAAGGTGAGACTTTTATTGGTCAAATAGAGAATTTATCTCTGTGTTGCACAAGAAAATTGGTTTGAGTATCTTTAAGTATAGCACCGATTAAAGCACTACAGTAAACATCCAGAGCCCTTTGGGGTTCAGTATTAGGGGAGTGAGGAGGTTTGGGTTTATCAGTCTTGCTTGGGTGCCACGTCGTGCATGGTGCAGCTGTGGCTGCTGGCAGGCCCTGGTGCCCAGAGCCTCCTAGGAGTGCTGCCAGCTCCAGGAACAACAAGAAATTATTGAAAGCATAATCCCAAGAAGCATCTCCTTTGAAGCCTCACACCCTGTCATACAAATGCTCATTATATAGTGTGGGTTTTAGCTACTACATCAGTCTCAAGAACTTTCACTCTGCTTTGACAGAATGGATAAAATTAAGGAAGAAACACATTCTTTGAGAAAAAGATACTGTTCTCAGCATCACATCACAAGACCTGTTTGGCTCTCTGTTTTTCAAGCAGGAGAGTGTGGGCTGAACCCTCGTCTCCTAGGATAAAGTGAGGAAGGATAAAAATTATAAGGTTCCATGCTACTGTTAGCCTACCCTGACACAGAGACTCATCTCTGACATGACACTTCTTATGTCAGGCTCTGGGCTTGCAAGGTATTACCAGTGCATCTACTGTGCCACCACTGTGAGACTTCTTACTCCTTTTCCTTGGTGCAAAGGGGAGAAGTGAGATGAGGGTTTCATCCATTCATGCTTCTCTATATTGTACTCCTGGTTTGTAAATACTTCTGCCATATGTAGTGTAAGTTCCTGAATTTATTACTTGTGTGAAGCCACATTTGGCTATGATTTGAGAGGCTGTATATGTAAGAATTGCCACAGCATCTGTAGAATATTATCAAGTGGTAGGAAACCAACTACTAAGACTTTTCATAATGTCAGCAAAATTTCAGCTCCTTAATAGAGTGGTCTTTTACGGTTTCCCAGCTTGAAAACTCAGTACTAAGCCTTTAAAATGACACTATAAGCTATAGAACTCTGTTTAAAAGTAAGGTGCCAGATAATACCTATAAATGTAGGTGTTTGTTCTCAGCCTTACATCGCAATCTTTTCGTATGTAATTCTGGTGTATTTGCACCAGCTTCATTTGATTGTCATTTTTAATGTATAATGTTTTTACCAGGTGGGCTATAGAGCTGTGTTATCACTACAGTAAAATGTCCACATGTACCATGTTACAAAGTGCAGAACATACCAGATATAATTTCCATACTGGGTTTAGAGATCAGACTTTAGCATAACTTTGTTCCAGATGTAAGATGTGGACAACAGAGACATGTTTTGTTACAAGTTTTACTAATGCAGTTTTAAAATAACATGACTGAAGTCCTAAACTGATATGACAGTTGCACCTTTTCTGGGTAAAAGAACCGGCTGCAATGTTATGCCTGGTTTTAAAACCAATAGACATGATCTGAACCAGATTTTTTCATCATGATTCTGAAAATTTCCTTTCAAGTAGAGGGACGGTTTAGGAACATTTCAAAGAAATGTAAACATGCACATAGACCAAGTAACTTGTGTCCAGGACACATTTCAGCTGGAGTGTTTATTATTTTCTACCTTTCAAGTTTTCAGTGGCACTTTTCTAATATTCTCCTTAAATTTCTATGCTGGCACAGCGTAGCTGTATGTAGTTAGACTACTAAAGAAGTGTCTCAGCCCAGGGGAAGCTGAGGTTGGTGAAAGGCTTTCCCAGTACTTACAGCTCTGCTCTCATGTCTGGGAAAAATGCTGCCAACAGGGTAATGTTGCAGGAGCCATTGTGATTCTGTTCTCTGGTATTTGACACTGGGCAAAAAGAGGCAAACTTGATATGTGACAGCATGAAAAATGGCACCAAGGAGCTGGTCAAGAGGGTAGGAGCAAAACATGTGTTTGCTGGAGAGACCAGTTTATTCCTTTTGAAACCTGAAGATGTTTCTTCCGAACATACCACTGAAAAAGGAATAGAAGCTGAGTCTGTCCTTGGCAGCACTTTGCAGTTGACGTGTTAGAAAAGGATCCGAGGAAGATCAAAATGTAGCAGGGAGGTATAGAAATCATTGCAGATGAATGAAAGCTCATAGCTATTACATGTCCATAAATATCACACAATGTAGGATGCTCTTTAGATGGTATGCTGTACTACATAAACTTTCTTATATGCTTTTTGGCAGAATTTTGCTCTCATGCAAACATTTTACACACTGTGGCATGAAGCAGCTTGTTTTGCCTACGGCATCAAAGTCGTTGTGTCTCACAGCTTACAGTGACTCATGGCTTTTGTTGCAGTTTGATTGCCTTCCCATAAGACAGCATAGTATTGCCTATAGCTGGTTAATAAGTTTTCTCAGTGCATTGATGTCCTTTTGGTTGAAAGGATCATAAGTGCAAACAGTAAGATGAGCAGCCACGGATAAATAGATGATGTTCAGGATGATGGTAATTGCATTTAGTGGAAGAGATCAACAAAGTAAAGAAAAAAAGGAAAAAATATCAGTGACAAAATTTTGTTGTCTTATTCTAACTCTTCTTGTACAAACAATCTTGGCAAAACAAGTGAGAAAAAAAATGAATCCAGTACTGCTTGGATTACTTTTAGATTGTCATTGATATGCTGTGACTCTCTTATTCCCACATCAAGTAAGAGGTAGAGGTCAGTGCTCTACCATTTTTTTAATTGAAAGACCATCAGCTTAACTTGGAAACAGAGTTTTTCCAATGAACAACATACCTTAGAGAGAATAAAAGCAAATAATAACAATAGAGTTGACCTCAGCAGTTCCTGAACATTTTATCAAAACCTATCTGTTTCTAGGAATGGTGTCACAGAGTGTATGTAAAAACACTGGGACCTCGGCGTATTCTGCTTTGCCTGGAAGTACTAAGCTAAGGACATAACACGCCTGCTCTGAGCACACTCTCCCTTCTGACCAGCAAAAAGCGTTTTACTGTAAAGGTGAAATATTTACAAACACCATAAGTATCACAATATGCAGTCATAACCTGATAGATAAATTGAAAGCCAAAGGATGAAGCTATGAGGTACTCCAGGTGTCCTGCTACATCTTCATATACCATCATAGCCATATGAGATAATTACAAAAAAGTTATCAATTTCTTCATGCGTGTTTCAGGAATTTTATGAGCATCAGTGAGTTTGCACATAACAGCACCACGGATCAGAACTTTACAGAGATAGAAACATTCTTATGAATCTCTCTTCCTTTAAAATCAGTTCTTAATGCTTTAGCTGGAGAACTCTTTGAAAGTTACCAGGGTAAGGCATGCGCTTCTCTTAAAAACTGCTGAGTCTGCCTGTTAGAGGCCTGTTGTACAGGGACTTTACCAGTGTAAGGCACTAAGAGCGAGTGGCCGTAACCTCAGTCATGACTATGTTTCAGGAACTGAGAAACAGCAAATGTCAGGGCTGCGATATGAATCCAATTGAACAGCACTCCTTTAGGCAGCTGTGGGAAACTACTAATTATGGGCTAAGTACTGAATCAGGACTGGGTCCCCAGTTGAAAGGTCTGCAAGGATACTCCAAGGAGTGGATGATTTTTTTTTTTTCCCAGTGGAATTTGAGTTCTTGCCCATGAAACACTAATCCTTTCAAGATATTTTGAAAGTCTTCTTGCAGGAGGTCCCATGGAGAATGCTGTGTGTTGGAAGAGACAGAGAAACCAGGGAATAGCCACAGTTTGTGACAGCAGTCCCAATATAAAGAGCAAGAAGGAAAAGATGCAATTTTAGGGACAGTTCTGTGCTCCAGCACTGTGTAGGTTCTCTTTATGTAATTGCTAAATATTAGTGCACTGCTGAGCTTTTAATTGGGAATGGGTCTCTTGACTCATTGAATAAATTCAATTGCTCAAATGAAGGAAAGTAGAGTATTAAAATGGTGGCCTTAACCTCCTATCTGGATGTATTTCAATTTCAGCAGAAGCTGGATCCTCATTCTCAGATCTAACTTTGTGTCATGGATTCATGGTGGGAGCCCAATTCTTCATTGTTTTATGTATGACAAAAGTATTGAACCAGTGTCATGAAATCCTGTGACAACAAAAATCCTTAAATATTTTCAGAATTTAGGGAAAGAACTTCAAACATAAAGCTTACCCATGAACCCCAAATTTGAGTGCAGACCTCCTGTGTGTCTCATGAAATCTCATATTAAACCTAATTCAAACCTAAACAAAATCTTCTTTACTCCTCTTGTCTTCAGTAAAGTCCTTTCCTGTTTCACTCTCCAGCTATAACAGATGAATCAAGCAATCCTCACCCTGCAGGCACTGAGCAACCCCACCCTCTGACATCAGCGACTCTGCTGCAGGAGAAGGGATTCAGATCCAAGGATTTGAAATAGTGTTATTTGTGGCTTTCTTCTCTTACTCTTCTACGAATGACAATACAGACGAATTCTGTATTCTTAGTAAATGAAAAGCAAACATTAAAGTGTCATTTAGATTTCTTTTCCCGTAAGCTGCACAGAGAACGTTAAAGAATATCAGACACTTCAAAAGCACACTACCTTGTCATGTGCCATGCATGAAAAGGTCAACACTAGTCTTCTGTCTTTTTTTTTCTACATATGAATCATAGACAACAAATAAGGCTTAACATTTGCATTGCTATTTTAATCTTCACCATTATTTATGAGGGTTCTCAAAATACTTGTAACCCTCAGAAAATATTCTAGAGTAGGCCGGTATTATTACCCGCTCATGTTACAAATGAGACACAAAGGCGGTACAGCTGAAATTTTCCGAAGTAACTACTGGCTGGGGCAGAGAAAGGGCACCTCAGTTTCTGAATATCCAGCCTGTGTGATACAGTGCTTTGTTGTCAGACATGCTCTCACATACCGGTGAAAGGTACAAATGTTCTTCATCTCTAAAAAATAAACACGTCATTCAGATAGCTCTTTTTTTGTGTAGTAAATAAGCAAAAGCTCCAGAAAAGAGAAATTCTGACTGCACTGAAGGACAGCTGATATGATAAAACCAGTGGGATAACTTTAATTTTCACACTCAAGCTCTCACCAACAGACGAGTGTGCAGCTAGTTAATCAGGCTGCGGGAACAATTCTGTGCAACTTCTTCTCTTTAAATAAGTTTAGCAAAGTCAGACTCATATATATGCTCTGCTCGCTACCTCAGAGTCACTCAGGAACATTCTTCAAAAGGCATTTTTGTGTCTTTATAATTGAATTGATTCTTAAGTGTGCCATGGGTGTACACCTTATCAAAGAAGAGCTAGCACTCCATTTGTTCATAATGCCCTCTAGGAGGAGGTTTAACATGCAATGTTTGCTGTTTCTAGCAGGTCTCTCTGCAGAGAGAGAGGTCGCTACTCAGGGAGGCACTTTCCTCCTTGGAAACAAGAAAAGAAATCACTGGGAAGGAGGGGAAAATGCATCTGGGTAACAGGAGGGGATCTTGTCAATCTTCAAGCCACTAGAAAATGATCGTGAAAGTCTTTTGTTAGAGAAGCCTATAATGGTACTATTGCTTGTCTATTGTGGCCACTAACAGCAAATAGCCTGCAAGGGCAGGGGAGATGTAGGATTAGACAAATTGTGAAGAGGGGCTCTGGATGCTTGAAAAGTGCATTCGTGCTCATCAAGGTCAGAGGGGTCGAAACAGTGTCATCATTCATCCTCAATGAAAGTATTTCTATAAACAAATTGACCTTTAAAAACATCCCATGGCATATATGGAATAATGCTAATGATGTACTATTGGATTTCTTCCACAAGTGGAAACAGAAAAGCAATTGTAATTCACTTATGTTGAGTTCGAGACTATGTTGTACAGTACTTTTTCTTCTGCTGGAAACTACAGATATCCTGAAAAAAAATAAGAAAGCTTTACTGGTATCATAATTTTTGGTGCATTTAAGAACGAGTTCAGTTAGTGATTTTTTTTTTCAGAAGGATCATACTTATTCTTACGTATATTTCTGGAGGTAGCACTGGGTTGAAGCTACACACATGCATCGCAGGTAGGCAAAAAGGGTGGACTGGATCTTTCCTAATGGAGGACAACTGACCTCTAGCTTTTTCTGTCCAGCCTAGTAATTTAGTTTGTCTTTCTCTAGTTGTGCTTATGAGCAGGGATCCTTGCCTAATCCATTCTCTGACTTCAATACTTTGCAGGCCTATTGCTTAAGTAACTTAATCGAGTTTGCTCGTTAATAAGGAAATTGCTCTTCCATAATGCACTTGAAGTGCATGAAAAGAGCTTTGAGAAGACAATGATAGACATAGATGTTATACTGAATGGCAGCTGCTAAATATATGCATGCCGATAAATGTCTGTGAAGTAACTTCATATGGTAAGACAAGTCGAACATTTATTTCAAGCTTTAATTAAAAGTTACCTCATGAAAATTTTCAAAAGCATCAAAGTTACCAACTATTTTGAATTACTCTCCATCTATGTGCAGTCAGGGGCATCTTTTTTCTACCATCTTGTAGCATGCACATTATTAGTTCACAAATTCACAGTACATAACAAGTGACCAGAGATGAGAAAACTGCCCTTGACAGTGGCTGTCTACTCTGCAAAGTAATATTGTTTCCAAACGCCCAAATAAAAGCACATTAACAGCAGGAGTCAACAAAGGTAGTTTTATGATTTTTATTTTTAAAGAAAGACTTTAAAAGTGCCCCTGATACTTTTTTTAGAATCTTTTTCAACTGGATTTTTCTTGAACAATACTTACAACATCCTGATCTTTGGGGTCAAATCATTCTCTCAGTTGCTTGCTGTGCAGTTCTGAAAATTTGGAACGAGTTTAAAAGTTTGAAGGACTGACTTTAACTGCCAAACTTAAACATAGAGATTCAGGCATTCCCTGGGTCCTCCAAAGCATAGCTCTTTTTGCAGGTTTCCATCATTTTTTGGAATGTATTATAGTCTCTAAAAAATGGGAGGAAAATAATGAAAGACAAGTCTTTCAGTTTAATGGATACATGTGACAACTAATACTAGAAGAAAGGCCTTATTTTAAAATACTTACGATCTTCATGCAATTGAAACACTGGACTGAGTCTTAGAAAATCTGATGTTAGTTTCCTGGTTTTATACCTAGTATATATAAGATTGGGACAGTCACTTAAAAGTTCTGCGACCCTCCTGGAAAATAAAGACAATGGCAACTCTTCTCTCTTGCTCCTTGTCGTCACTCTAAGTGTGCAGGAGCTTTTAGACCAAGATCCATCTGTTATGTGGGAGTGGACAAGAGGACTGCAATATAATTTGGTACTTTGAAACAAAACAAGGATGGTTGAAATCTATCCATTCTTAATCCTTTCACAAACAACTAAACAAAATGCAAAATACAGCCCAAATGGAGTATTGCATGAATTTAGGCACTCACAGAAAGATTTCTAGATGAGAAACCAATGAGTTAGTTACCAGTTGCTTTTCCTGGGGTTAATTTAAAGTTAAACAAAAAGCTTTATTTTACTGCTTTAGGGTAGAACCCAAGTATTCTGACAAACACCTTGGACTTGATTTTCGTTCGCTTATCTTCGACAGCAGAATATCTTATGTCCATATCAACAAATCTTAGACCTTGTTCTAGAAAAATAGCATATTGTATTTTGGTCAAAAATTTTCTGCTCCGTTTGAGCTGTGGGATGAAAGTCATGAGAATGTCACAGAGAAGTTGCTGGTATTTGGTATGCCTCAAGATCAGATTTAGTTTTGGGATTGAAACTAAAGACACCAAAATATGTCTCCTAGAATTAGAAAAGCAATTTGAGCTGGATAAGAATGCAGTGATCGTTGCTGTGGAGGATCTCAAAAGTCATTGCATATTTGCTTCCTTTATAGTAGAAAGGGGAGCAGGGTAAGTAGAAAGTGCAATGTTCAGTCTGATGCCCTTTCGTATCAGCTAGCAGTTATTGAGAAAGGAGTTTCTTTAGGGCAGAGTATCCTCCATATCTCCTCCTGTAAGGTTCATATGCCTCCCATTGTGCCAATGGTTTAAAGAAAGAAACTCTTGAAAGAGAGCATACTTTTTATAAGTAATTAAAAAATAAAGCTAACAACGATGAACAGTAATTCAGAAAGCACTAATGTAGAGCACCTGAAAGTTAAGTCTCCTGTAAGTTTGCAAGACTTCAAAGCTGCATTTAGCTGGCAGAGGACTACCTTTGAAGGTGACTGGAAGAAGTGAGTGAAGAGAGATTTGAAGAGAAGAGGGAGCTTTATATCAGGAAATGAAGTGTACACTGGTGTCATTTCTAGTCAAAAGCTACCAGCAAAACAGAGAACTTTTATACAACTGGGCTACTCTTTTTTCAGCTAAGCCTTATGTATGCAAAGGGGTTAGCACCTCAATACAAGTACATGTATGTAAGTCAGTGTCTTGATTTAGATATTAGCTGCTGGAATTTCTCATCTTTGAAAGTGGGTCTTCTCTTAAAAGAGTCTAAGTTTTAATTAGTAAAACATGGTATCTAGGATTAAACATCCTGACATTAAATTCCCTTTGAAGCAGATATTCAAATTCCAATTCACCAGCTATTCAGAGAAGTTAGAAGCAAGATTCTCATTCTTCCAGTTTGCAGCATCCCAGGCACAGTGGGAAAACTTGCACACCCAAACCTGCTCAACTTACAGTTCCTGTTGCAGGGCCTTGTGAGACACAGTGGAGTGGAGAGCTATGGGATGGAAGCACAGGACTGGAGCTCCAAGCCCAGCTCTGTCCCTAATCTGCTTTGTGACATTGGTCATGAGGTTTGAAGAGATAAAACAAGGTGCTGTGCAGAGAAGATGGCTTGTGGCAAGGTGCTGTCAGGGCACGGGACAAGCGCTCCATTTGCTGCCTGTGCCCCTCCACCAAAGCACTGCAGACCTGCCCCAGTGCCAGCCCTAAAGGTGAACTGAATGTGACCCTGCAGCTAAACAGACTCATCCACCCAACCTCACCTATGGGTTCAGATGAAACAGTTTCCTTTCAGTCCTTTAGTGTTATTAATTGTTATTATTTCTTTAGATTTTATGTAACAATAAAAGGGAGGCTTCAGTTCCTGGCTGCAGCAACCCCTCCCACAAATCAAAAGAATACGACATTCATTTTGAAAAGACTGAATAAATATGCTCTGAATACAGAGGGGCATGGATTCCAAACACCCTGAAGTCCTGGAAGAAACAATTGTTCTTTCTTTCACTTGATTCATCCCTGAAATTTCCGATATATGTATCTCTCAGAGTCTGGGTGGTTTTTAGAAGCAGGGCTTTGTTTCTGGTGAAGGTGTTGAAAGATGCCTCAGGAACAATGAGAAAGAAAATGTAACCAAAGGACTGGGTTTTTAGCTTTCAGGAATAGCTAGTCATTTGGGAGATCTAATTCTGAGTTATCTTTAAATGACCTGCTTTTCAATGAGTTGGATCCTCTACATTTTCTGAAAGTCAGATCCTGTGAAGGGGTCTTGAGTTGGTTACCAGAAGTTGCTAACCTGCCGCCAGTCACACAGGTATGAGAAAAGTCTCCCTGGCAGGGAGACCCATGGGCTGAGTGCTCTGGCCAAACCCTTGTCCGTCATGCTGACATACAGCTTATTTTAACTTCCCTTGAGAAAAAAAGGAAAACAACTCCTCTTGTTACTCTCAGTTACTGGAGGAGTCCCTGCATATAGATGCCTGCCTGTTTCAGCTCTCCTTGAAAAGCAGCAGGGCCTTGACCAGGCTTCCAGTTTCCCAGCTGGGGCAGAGGACCTCACTGAAGGGGACAAGGTAGAGCTCTTGTTGTTACTGAAGATGGCTTATTTGGGCAGTCTGACCTGGTGCTGTAGCCAAGTGTGAGTTCTCACAGCATCATATTTAAGGGCAGGGAGCTCCCTACCCAGTTGTACAACCTGAAAAGCCCCTTTCACCCCCTCTCACCTTTGTCAGAGAATCCCCCGAGTACCTGACACACTTCAGGGTTTCAGACCTGCAGAAGCATAGCTTGGCTTGTCACTCTCACTGTTAGCTTGCTAAGGCAGACAGCAGTTCCTCCAATCATTTTGCCTTGTATTTTATTTTGGTTAAATTAAGTAGGTGTAAGATGAGAAATTGGAGGCAGGGGAGTTGCATTCCTGCATGTGGTGAATGGGTTTTAACCATCTAGAAAGAATTATTGGTCAGTTCTGTACCATACTTTGTCAATGTTGGGAATTTGCAACCGAAAAAATATTATCTTCCTTGCTACAGTCCTGGAAACACGGGAGGTTTTTATTAATTTCTGTGGTATCTCTAAACTACTTTTGGAGTCTGTGTCATTTGGATCAAGCATTTCTCCAAAAACTTGTTTGAATAATTAAGTTTGTTCATTTGGTGAAGATCTTAATTTTGCTTTATACTGGATGTTCTTCAGTCTTGGCAGGTAACTTGGAATTACTTAGGAGAAGTCTTTGGTAGCCAAAATACCAACTATGTAGTTCCATCTGTGTTACGGTTTGTGTTTGCCACTCTTAGAGCAGTAGAACCAAAGCTAATTCCTCTTATCCAGCTTTTTTACTTCTACTGTTAAAAACAAGAATATGACTGAACCTTTATGCCCCTTTTGAAGTACAGATCCCCCAGAGTCTGGGAAGGAACAGGTTAATTTTTTGTCCCTGAGCTACTGACAGGTGTTTGCTCTCATTTAAGGATTACAAGAGAATCCAGGCACTGTAGCAGGGGTCAGCTGGAGGGAATTGCTGCATCAGGAGAGCCTATAAAAGCAAGGAGAGACCAAGTGGTGGGTCAGGCATCCTGGGTTAAGGGGACTGCTTACTGCAGGGAGCTTATTTATTTATGAAATGCCCTTTTTAGCCCAGTTACGTGAGATTTTTGTACTGGGTTCCCTTCCTTTCCCTGCCTAGCCTGGAAGCGTCCTTCGCTGGCTCCATTGACCTGTCTCACTTCTCAGGCATATTTTATCTCATCATTTCCACTCTGTTTTACGTTTTAGTCTGTCCCATTATTTCCATATTGGAAGCTTTTTAAGCTAACAGGCCTAGCAGACTTCCAAAGACTATTAGACACAAATTATCTTTTTCTCAGTGGCACTTTGCATGTAAAATGCAAGTCCATTCCATTTCAAAGAAAGACACTTAAAAATTGACCTACATTTCTGTTGGGCTATGTCTCATGTCACACAGTGCTCAACTTTATGGAAAGATAGAGCTTTGCAGGATGTCACAAAATAGTTTGAGAAAGAAAAGTGTAAAGAATATGCAGTCAAAATTATGACAGGCACTTTGCTCACCACTGAATGTGGAGTATCTCATTCCTTAGCTTAGGTGAGATTACAATCAGGGGTAGAAAACACTTTAAGAGATCTATTGTTCTTTTAGTTTTTCTTTTTTTTTACGAGATAATTACAACTATTATACACTGTTACATTTTGATTCATAGAAAAGACAAATAAATTACATCAGTAAGAACCTTATGTTCATAATATTAAGATATGTTTCTGCTTAGGAAATTAACTGACTATTTTACAGTAATATCATAAATTGTAAGATTTGATGGTTTAAAGCATGGGTCTAACTACCAGGAATCTTAGTGTGGATAATGACTCTGGATATTACTAGGTCTACAGTCATTGTTTCTTGGCGATGTAGTCTCAGTATGCTCATTTCTTCTTCAAGTTAACAGGCAGGAATTCAAGCATATATCTTCACATTTATCTAGCTTCCCCTTAGCATAATTAATGAAGGAACCACTCTGACTTTTCGGGCCAAAGATATTCGCTGACCTGTTTGAGGTGAAAGTGAAAATCTGTAGCAGATCTCCCAAATCTTAGTTTCCTTAATCATCGCCTTTAGATGTGTATTGTCTGTTCGTCCTAGTCTGCTGAATAATCGGTCCACTTGTGCTCTTAGTAAAGGGGTTGCAAGGTTTAGTCAGTGCTTGCAAAGTATTTAAGATTCTCAGATAAAAAGAAAATGTAGTTTCTAAACAGCGAGAAATGTTGTTACTAACAAATGTCTTTGTACTTCTAGAATAATTCAATGAAAGATTCAGATGTTTGGGTTTTTTTGACTTGCAAAGTACAGGGGACAACTCCAGCATAGTGGTATACATACGTACTTATTCCTTTTCTTTGCATTTGGCTTCGGAATGTGTACCTAGGTACAACACTGTGCCAATTTCATAGGCATTTATGTGGTCAAAGGACTTTAGCTCATTGTTGTCCAGGTTATTTTTCCTTTAGATTTCTTTATTCTATTTCATTTAATAACCTCTTTATAAAAGAAGGAGATGTGACATTTTGATGATTTGATTACAAAACCCACTACTAACAGAATAGCAGCCAGTGTGCACTAAATCTCTTTTTAAGTACTGTGTTAAAGATTTCTCTCCTTTCTGGGCACCTCTACACTCACTTTTTCAGCAAGATTTTATTTTCTTTATAGTTATATTTAAATAGCAACAAAGACCTGACCTCCTTGATGTTTAAGTTCAAACTTTGCCTTGAACCTAATAGGACTAGAACTACTACTTTCATCTCTGGGAGTTTCCAGGTAGCTTAATCAGCCCAAGGAGCCTTCATTTCTTGCTGGAACCTCTTGAGGGATTTTGTAATGGAAATATCTGGTAAGCAGCACAGCAGTGGATTCCTATGAACTCATATGCACAGGTTAGCAAAGCTTAAGCTATTGATACTGGGGAATGGAAGAGCTTAAGGGAAGGGATTTTTTCGCTCAGTAACATGAAGTAATACCTGCAGAATATTCAGCTCAGCAGTTCAGCATCCGTTACTGCAGATGAGGCTGGGGACAAGAGACAATGAGGCTGAGCATGGCACTCCTGCACGTATTGTAAATCATGCATACTGTTAATCAGCCAATTTCACTCTGCTGGCACTTAGCGTTGGTGTTAGACCCCCTAGATTCATCTTTTAGAGTGGCTGCTCAGCAGCGCTATTTAGTCTTACCCTCCTGCATTGAGTCATCACTTCTGGAGGCTCTGCTTTGAGATCAATTACAAGAGCTGTTTTCTAGAGGAAAAAGACTTACAGCTGAGTCACAGAGAGCTCTGTTAGATCAGTTGTTGCTTTTTAATATCAAAATAATGGGGGAAAAGGGAAAAAGCAGGAAACAGAAGATGTTAAAATGTGGGACAGAGATTTAAATGTAGGAGAGGAGACTGTGGAAGATGTAAATTCTAATTAGGTTTATAGAACTATAGAACAGCACTAATTTTTGAGAAGACAAGAAAATATACGTGTTCAGTATAAAAATTCAGTTCAGTACAAAAATTCATCTTTTTATAGATTATGAAATATGTTAATATTCTGATCCAATTACTGAATTCTTTTTCCTTCCTGCTTACAAGGCCTATCTATATATCACACTGCCTCACTTAGAGGTAACTGTAGGCACCTACACAGTTAAGAGGTGGTTTTTTTATGTTAGTTATCTTTTTTATCTTACAGAAAAAGATACAAAGATGTTTGGCTTGAAAATGTAAACTATAAAAAAGCAGAATAGAAACAAGTTGTATATTTTAAGAAGGATAATTAACCTGCGATATCCAGAGACAGGTAGTGGTTTCTCTGCCATGGCAACTTCTTAAATCAAAGCTTTTTCAAATGTTATAGCATGAAAAACAGTAGTTATGTTGTAAGATTATTGGCCTCTAAGATAAAGGAGATCAGGCTGTCAGGGACAGTGCACTGCCCCACTTCTAGCTAAGAGAATTTACTTTTTTTTTTGTTTCAAGTGATAAAATTACATAGTTTACCTCCATCAGTCCCAGGGCTCAGTTCCCTATGGAAACCTGTGACTCTATATGCTCTGATCCATACTTAGAACAAATACGTAATAGAAACAGCATGCAAAGGGGATGTAAAAATATCTAATCCGAAGGAAGGAGATGAGTATTGCTACTTGATGACTTTCAAGCATTAAGACCAGGGAGAGGAATCAAATTCTGATCACGAGACTGGACTTCTCTAGATAATGATAATAGGGAGCATGTTGACCGTGGAGAAACATAATGCACAGCGTACAAAGCTCAGGTCCAAACTGACCTGACAAGTAGACTCTTTGAAAAAGATCTTTTAATGCAATACATTCACTTTGTGTCACAGGTTGGCATTGCTTTACCTCATGCTCCATAAAATATGTTGCAGAGTGTCAAGTAACACCAGTGGGAGGTGGTAATTTATGGATAATCACTTGCTTTTCAAGGACGACATTTGTGTAGTCTTTGTTTGCTGTCAAGTTTGTCTGTGGTTGTCAGTGTCCCCAGTTCAGCACTGTTTTGGGTAGGGAGATTCTGCCAGAAGACTGGCAGCTTTAAGCTCAGGAATTCGATGCACAAGGAAGCTTTCATTCTCTTTTGCCTCCATTGACAAGCAGGTTCCACAGTGCTGAAATAGTTAATCGTCAAGATATTTTCACCAAACCTGACAGCATGGCTGGAAACATTTTAGAGTGTTCTATTCTTCCTTGTCCTTATCCCAGTCCTTTCCATCACTCTTCTTACCTCCTGAAAAAAAGAAATCAATCAAAACGTAGATTAAAATTCCAAGTAAAAGTCAGTATTTCTCAAGGAAAGATAATAGCTGCTAGACAAAAGTACACCACTCACATTCTGACAAAGCAACACACTGTACCCTGCATGTTCACTTGTTTCTCCTCAGTGCTGTTTATAGTGGGTTATTTCCTTTTTATTTTCAATGTGTTCCAGTTGGAAATTCCTCACTCTGAGCATTTGTTATGATGTAAGTCACATAAATCTCGAAAAAGAAAAAAGAAGTTGTGCCAGAATTGATAACTTAATCCCACCCAATGATAAAATAAGATGCTTGTCTCTGTAACTGTGTATTTTATGAATGTTTATGTCAATTGTCAGTGCTGACATAATTATATATTTTTTTGTTAAAGCTGGAATTTTAGAAGTGGGGAAATGTAAGGCTGGTGCAACTCCAGCTTTCCTAAAAACCATTGATCCCATAAAGAAATGTACAAATGTTTGAATAAATGTATTTTAGTTATTAATGTGATTTGAAAACGTTGCTTAATTAGAATTGAAGTTCTCTGACCACAGTATTGATTCGAAGGACGGTCCACGGTAGGATGGTCTTAGACTGACTGACTGAACATATTTAAGAGTTGGCTGGGATAATGCTCTCTGGGAAAGGGAGGAGATGCCAGTTTTCTTTTGGGGCTGTCAAGAATTATTCGGGTTTTGAGGGTTGCTTTTGGGCAACTATATATCAGGGTCTGGAGTGGGATGACTGATGCACTCCTTCTGTACATATTTCTGACACCTGTCAAAAAGTAATGGTTTTTCATTACTGCCGACACAGGCCAGATTCAAACCAATGGCCAAGAGGTGAAAGGCTTTGTATCCCATTAACAGTCTTCCTCTGTATGTTTCTTCTATTGTTAATTTTTAGTATCCCTGAAACCTCACACTGCAGAACTTCACTGGCACTAGTAGATCATAAAACAAGACATAAGAAGTTTAAGTGTATCTATTTTGAGAGCTAGGCAGAGTCTTTCAGTCTGGTATTTCATCTCCATTCGCAGATACACCACATATTTTTTTGCCTCTTTACAGAAATGAATGGTATATCATGGTCTTCAAATTTTATTTTCTTCTGAAATTTTTTTAGGCATTCTAAAGGACACAATCCAAGAAGCTAGGATGTAATTATAGATTTTGCATCTCCTGTATGACCTGTCAGAAGTTTGCTATCTCTTATAAAGCCATTTCAGCATATATTTAATGTCAGTTTGATAGAAGAAACACTTTCATAGGTTCTTTTTGATTGACACATTTAAAATGACATCAGTGCCTAGTTTTAAAACCTATTGTTATTAAGTCTCTGTTGCTATTTATGTTAGAAATATGTGCACGTATGTCAAAACAATACATCAACTTTGCTGATTGGCTGCACCTAGATTGTGTTGCCAAGGTAACGGAACAATTGCTTTTGGTCTTTTCTAAATTGTCTTATTTGTTTGTTTCACATTTTGAGTTTCATATTTAATTTTCCAAAAGCAGAAGTGGATGATTATTTTTTAAAATGTTTTTAGACAATTGGTGCATTCTACCTATTTTATGAAATGTTCACGGCCATATACTTTCTGTCAGGATTAAAAAGAGTAAATAACTAAATGGAGTATTTGAGATAAATATCTATTACTGTGTTACTGGGTACGCAAACAACGTGGTATGTTTAGTATTTATTGGTTACTTCTGAAGCAATACGTAGTGGATTCATCTCCTTTGCAACCTGGTTATCTTCTTAGATGGTAAGATCTTCTTGCAGGACCTATGTGGGTTTTTTTGTGATGTCAGCTGCATTGTTGACACTATCAAAATATGAGCAATTACTTTGTTGCAATACTTTCATATTTTGACTTGGAAAGGTACCTCTCTACCCAAATAGAAAAATTTTCATTATTGGCATAAGAGAATCTAAATCCTCGATATAGACTGCCCAATTTTCCTACCAGAAGCACTTCCTGCTTTTGTCTGGAGGTGAATTTTTGTTCTTCAGTATGTAACTCAAATAGGAATTACTGAAGTTTGTGATTTCCTTTCCCGTTTGCTCATGAAGCAAACACCAATCAATGTCTCACACCTAGTGGAGTCAGGCTAAATCTGTTCAAATGTCTCCCAGCTGATGTCATCTTAAATGGTGATGAGTACAGTAAACTCTTCTGAGTTATGTGGGTTAGACACAGTCTTGATTTATGTCATGTCAGGAAGGATCACCTTGGTGTTTCTTGAACAGTGTATTTCAGTTATTTATATGCATACATATAGGTAAGCTCTCATCTTTGGGGTAAGATCATGTCTACTTATATACATTTACAATGGAATTTAGAAACAAAATATATGCGAAAGGCAATGATGGTTTTCCATCATCCTCCAAAATAACATCTGGAAAGGCACAGTCAGTTCAGGCTTAAATGGGCCTGGGTAGGAGGTGATTTCCCCACACGCTTTTCCAAAGTATTGTGCTATGAAAGTGATAAGTGGAATATAGACTAATGTACAACCTTGGAGCAAGCTTTTCTTAAAAATGGGAAGCTCTCATTGAGTCTTTCCCCTCAAAACTTGTCTAATGTATTATTAGATCAAAAGTTAAATGATGAAGATTTGTGTCCCAAGCTTTGCCGAAGGTTTGTCAAAACAATTACAGAATTTGTGACATGATAGGAGTGGTTATGTAACCAGGCATAATTCCAGCAAAATGGTAGATTAGGTCTGTTAGTTAATTATATCAAAGAGGTTATAAGATCAGTGTGTGTCTTCTGGTTAAGGATGTATCATCATGCTAATCAGGACATATTCCAATAATCTTCAGGTTCTTTTTAGTAGATGGCAAAAGAAGATCAGAGAGATCTTACACCTGCGCAAGGCTTCATTGTGCTTTGCCACATTATACTGAAATGTTCTGCAACTGTAACCTCAATAACTTGATAAATACTGCACGCAGAGTCTACAAGAGCATACGTTACAAGAAATTTTATTACTAAAGTAAAGAAAACATATTGTTGATATGACTACAATAGAGAGATTTATGTTGGGAAAGATCAACAAGTGCAAATACAGACTCGCCAGGTTCTACCTGACGAATGAGAACAAACATTATGTTTTAGCAAAAAGGAAGAAATGCACTTAGAAGTCTCTTGGCCAGTTCTTCAGGAATCAGTTTTCATAAGGAGCGTGGTTTTTGTTCCCAACCCACTCTTTGATGTTATCTAACCATTGTATCAACAGTTTTCCTGTTATATTATTTTGAAATGCTTTCCAAGGGCTTGTATAAATGTAAATAGGCATTTTCTGAGTTCAGGTTACACCTAAAATACATAAAATAATAGCCTTGATTTTAATGAATAAGCTGTGCTGCATTAGCACTTGCGAAGAGTTAGATTTTAAAAGTAGCGTGTGAAAATAATAAAATGCTGTAATCATTGATTTTACAAATAGTATCTCCTACCTGAAAACTATGAGAATGTTGGAAAATATGGCTGTGGGATGGAGCATTATTTCATGTTAATAAGTTGATGGGATAAATGAGCAGCTGTTACTAGAAGGAAATACCATGTAGGTACATGGTAAGCTAAGTAAAACTTCATAACAAAATCTATATCCAAAGACAGTGACAGTCATAGAAACATATTGAGCTGAATATAGGCTTGAGTACAATAAATGTAACATTCTCACGGGAATTTTTGATGGAGGAAAAAGTCATGGACCATGTCCTATTTAACGAAAGAGCAAAAGAGGTGTCTGTAAAGAACATATCGAGATCCTCTAGAGTAACCTGAAGGTTATTTCACAGCCTGAAAGGAAGTTTTAGATACTATGGCACTCACACTATTTGATGCCAAGGGGCGGATGCTATATCCACCTAAGACTGTGAAGTATTTGTGTGCTATTAATCCTGGCCATAAAACAAAAAAGGACTCAGGTAGAATATGACTCTATTCCCACATCATTGAATGTAACAAGTGTGGAAAATGATACAAACCTAGCCCTTTCATGTTATAATACTAATCTGAACTGGCACAACATGAGTCCAGTTTTACAACAAAGATTGGACAGAGAATGGGAAAGAAGCACATGTTGACTATTCTCACAACAAATCTGAATAATCTAATCTGGTGTGTGGTCCTTCTCAGAAGCTTGTCCAAGTCTGATTACAAAATTACAGTTTTGGGTTGGTTTTTCAGTTGTGGGTTTTTTTGGTTGTTTTTTTTTATTGTAACAAGAAGAGACCCAGTATGCTGTCTATCTAAGAAAAGGCTCAAGTTTGCAACAGTTTTAGTTGTTATTAGGGACTTTAGTCAGAAGAGCACTTAACATTTTTGGATGTCAGGAACTCCTTAATTGAAAAAAGTCATAGTTATGTTCTGTACTTGAGTGATGTAATTTTTTTCTTATCCTTGAAATGTACCAAGCACCACAATACAGTACACTGTGGGTTGGAAGGACCACTTCTGAACACTCTTTCCGAGTACATGCTCTGTACTTTAAAAAGCATCTGGTTCTGCCCCCTTGCTGTCTGGCTTCTTACACTGAATGCAGTATTCATGAGCAAGACCAGATCAACAACCTCGGAGAACAGCTCCCTCCCTGCGTGGAGCAGCTGCTCAATGGTTCACCCATCCACGCTCCCCAGGCTTGCGCTTCAAACCTGTTCTGAGAACACCACTTTAGAGAGTGCAGGAGCAACAGAACCATCATGTCTCTCTGATTCTTCATGTCTCTTCTGACACTATCAGTTTGTGACAACTGTGAGGGTGACTTTAAAGATACACTCTCCCTGTTAGAAATTGGCCTGTGCACCCTTCGATGTGCGTGTCGCAGAGGCTATTCAAGGTCTGACATATGGTGCTGCCTCTTCAGCGCGGTTGCATTGTGTTCAAACATATCTAGAACTACTTTTAGCTGCTTTAAGTTTGCTGAGTCACCCTTGCAACTTGTTGATTTCAAGCCTTGCTGAGAAGGTGCTTGTGACTTGCTGACTTCAGATCTGGACCTGCCGTATTACTTCTGCGTGCCTCGTGGCTCACTGTGTGGTGACAGTTGCATCTTGCTCAGGTGCCACTTGCAGGGTCATGACTTCACAGCCTGCCAAGTTGTGACTTTGTGACACATTCACCACCCTACCCCTTGCAGCGTGTCTGGCTGCTTGCAGTGGACTGTGTGCTAGACTGAGGGAGAGAGCTGTCTCTCCTCTGCAGGACTTTAAGACTTTGTCAAGAAAGCTGGAAAGTATTTTCAGCTTGATACCGAAGTGCAGAAGGTAGAAAGCACAAAACCAAGAGCCCATCTGCTCCCAAGTGCAATAGACTGTCATTTTTAAATCTGGTATTTTTTGTCACTTGCCCTGCCTCTGGTTGTTGTCATCTTGCCGGGTTTTGTTTCTACTGGTCCTTGTATAGTTTGCTTCTAAGAGTTTTCCATTAAGGTGCTAAAAAACAATATTGCACTGAAACCTGACAGTCTTGTCTGCCTATGGTACCACAGCCATGGTGGGCTAGACCAGGTCTCAGTCCTTCCCACAGCTAGGGCTCATCTTGTCATGTTTTCTTGGCAGCTGCTTCTTCACATTTCTCATATTCTGTTGCTGAAGAAATCAGGCTGTTACCCACCTTCAGAAAACATGCCCATCTTTTGCATGAGATGCAGTGCTCTCAGCAGGCAGCAGAAAGCTGTAGAAACTACTGGAAATCTGGTGCAAAAACAAGCTGCTGTAGGACACATCCTATGTCCTGTTCACAGAGGGATAAAGGTCTTTGATTTTTATTTTTTTTTTTATAGATGAACCCAGTGTCACGATGGAGCATAATGTCTCACCTTTCATATAGTACAGATATCACAGTCCTCTACCTGCTCCCCAAGGCAATTACCCTCAACAAAATTATCCATTCTGAGTAGTCCAGCCTGGCCACGCTAAACCAAAATTCACCTTCTGTATTCTAGCAACACAAAGGTTAAAGGATTCCCTAGAGTTAGCACGCTGAAAAGCAAGGTAAAGTAGCAAAGCACCAGGATGGCTTTTGTGGTTTATAATATGTCAATTTGTACAGTAAATAGGGTCTGTGTTTAATGCTCCCCTGCAGCGATGACTATTAATAGTAAAAGGCCTTGAAAGGAACTGAACTTTCATGATAAAGTATTTCTGACAGCTAGCTCCTCGGCACAACAACTGTTGTCCCCAGAGACTCATTCAACATTCATTTGAATCATGGAGAAAGAAGACCAGCTTGGAAGATGTTTTTCTGGAGTGCAGAGGGGCACTTTGATCCTAGGTCAGATAACAGCTGCTCTACCTGAGCGGATTTTCGGGTAGATGTATCCTTCAGCCCAGGTAAGCCTCAGGGGAGGTGTCTGGTTGACCTCAAAGCTCAGGCAAGGCACCTGATACCTGAGGGAGGGTCTTTGAATGGGCAGGAGGACCTGGCATCACATTTTATCATTCTGTCAGTCTCGCATTTCTGGCGAGAGACAGCGTACACAGGAAGGGAACTCCTGAAGGCATTCAGGTCGCACCTTGAATTTTTTTTTCCCATTGTAAAATAAAAAGGAGGCAGAAAGCCAAAATACTTTGATTAGATTTTGTCTGTACTATTGTGTTTTCTCACTGCCCTTGGAGAGTACAAAGCACTTCATTTGAAATCCATGACCCTGATTTCCCGAAGCTGGAGCAAAAAGCAAATGCCTGATACTTGATAAACTTCTCAGAGGAAAATGAAACAGTTCATATAGTGACTGTAAGAGCTACAGTGATGGGCATTACGGATATCCCTACAGTAAACAGACAATGCTAGTTACTGCAAAATGCGCCATATTCTTATGTAGACGAGACTCCAACTGCAAATTTTAGTTTTGTCGAGGCAGGATCTCGTAAAGATTACTGTGTTTTCTTTTTTATTCTGTCAACAGCATTTATGCCATTGTGGTTCATGTAAACAAACGTGCAAAATATTTGGGATTTCTTGACTGCAGAAGTGATGAGACTGATTTTTCAAAACATTTCACATTAATAATCCTTTCCTTTTATTTTTTTTTCCTCTTCCCATGCTTTTGTTTGTGACACTGGGGTAAATCCATATAACTCGGATAGAAATTGCACTGATTAACATTTTCGTTTTTTAACTGCAAAGCCATTTGAAAACAGACTCCTTAAAAACTGTTCCTTCATTTACAAAGATTCTGCTCATTGTTTTTCTCACCAAGGACAATTTATCATTTCTTAACATGAAGTGGGGAAGACCTCAAGATATCCCTTGACCTGGAATCTCACATTATGCCCTTAATTATCATGACTTGTAAAAGCAATACTTCTTTCAGTGATAAAGACACTTGCTGAAGCCAGTATCTTGCAAGACAGGAGATCATCTGCTTGTATTGATTGTCTTCTAAACAGCTTCAGAAGATTTTTCAAAAGAAATGAGAAAACTGCTGATCATAGGCTTTCTGAGCTTAATTAAAAGGGTAAAAACAGTGATGATATCGTGGGAAAACAAATGGAATGAGTGTTTCAAAGAGAGGGGAAACTTTGGTTCAGTCACAGTCAATACAGATGAGGGTAGTCAAAGTTGCACCTAAAATTACCACTAGCTTGTTGGGGTTTTTGCGTACTTTGTGGCATCCAGGGCAGAGGCTGTGTACAGCCCCTTTCTGCTGGGATATGGCAACTCTCCATGCTGTTAGGAGCAGGAGCAGGGAGGAGTTATTTTAACTGTAGAGTTCATGAGATAAAAGATAGTGACGTATGGAGCATGGATGGGAGCTCTGCACGGGGTGGCTTTTGGTGTTTCTGAACAAAAACCTGCTTGTGAAGTGAACAGACATGCACAAAGTCCAGCCCTATAGCAAATTTCCAGTGGTTTTAGCAGGAGCTTTTCTTGCCTAAAGACTAAGGACAGGCCAGCTGCAGTGCACACACACGAAGACATCCTGTGGCTTCCCACAGGACTGAGACGTGGCAGAGAGGCAGTAAGGTAAAACAATCCAGCTTTGGAGAGTTTTATCTGCTGAAAGGGGCTTTGGAGGACGTGTTTGAGGATGGAGGATGTGGTGCTTTTGTATATAGTTTACACAGCCAACCTTTTAAACTGCTAAGAGAGTATAGAGCTGAGAAACCTTCACAGTTGCTCCAAAGTTAAGGGTTCTGTCCTGTTGAGTCATTACATTATCTGAGTATAAACCAAAGAGTTTTCAGCTCTGAATAATTTAGGTGAAAGAGTTAGCCCTAGGCCAGGTGCTCTACTTAGGAAGATGGTGAAATAAATTATTCAGAAGAGGAGACAGGTAAAACAGATGGGAAAGGCCGCCAAAACAAGACACCCAGAGGGCAGCTGTTTTACAGGTCCCCTGTGAAGCACCTCACTTACTAGGAGGGCTGTGCTAATGAGTCAAGCAGTGGTGATGAAAGTGAACTTTGCCTTGTTAATTCACATGGTGGTCATCGGGAAATCCGTTACTGATGGCTGGAAGTAATCACCAATGTATTTAAGCCTACGCAGCCCACACTTTAGTGTTAGAGCGAATATTCTCTAAGGATTTAGGGCAGAGGTTTCTAAATTATTAGATTTTGAAAATCTCAGTGGAGAGGGGAAAAGTACGCTCCTCAAAATATTCACTCAATTTATAGAATGACCTTTTGAAAACAACTTATGCTACCACATCATCCAATTGCATTTTGTCTTTCCACACATATCCAGATTTAAAATTTTGATTTAACTTGTGCACTTTGAAGTACATTTTTCAAGAAAATTTGGGATTCTTACTACTTCTGTTTATGGTCATATGTGTCAATTTTATAGAACCCATCATTTCAACTATGATAAATAAAGCCCTTTGATATTAAAAGTACTCAAATAGTCCAGGAACTTATGCCAAAGCAATGAAAAGTTCTAAATTATCTTGCCATTTTTACTGACAAGTGAATATTTTACTGGCTTTTACTGTCAGTCAATGTTTGATTCTTTTTCTAATGACAATCGCTGACTTTACTGATGGTTGGCAATGTAAGAGATGTCATCAATGTATATGAAAGCTGACATGATTTTTATAAGGAGATTAAATAAACAAATTACTGCAGTTCTGATTTACATTCCCATAATAGAGCACCTACTTCTTACAAATAATGACTCTGGTTATGAGGGAATAAATTGTCTGTGCAAATAGCAAATTAGATGTGTAATTGTCCACATCTGCATATGCAGCTACATGAACAGGAGTTTGGTACTTTGCCCTGGAGATGTTCCTTCACTAGGGATAAACTTTTCCAAAGAATAAAATATCTCTCTCTCCTGCTTCCCTGCCCCAGGAGTGAGTGGTGAAGGGCACAAGAGAAGAAATAAAGCAATGATGAAGAGAACAGAAGGAAGGATAAAGGAGACTTAACCAAAAGGAAGAGGGAAACAGAGGGAAGATCTGGCTAAAGGAAAACACAGTGAGGAAATAATATTGGTGTGTCAAAGAATGGGGGATCTTCCTTCTTTAGTTTTATCAGTCTAGATGCTGGCACCCTGTTAGAAAATGGCACTAAAGTTGCCACATCCCCAGTGTCTTCCTGGAGAGCCTGATGCACTGTAGGACCTGGAAAATGTCATTTAATCTGTATTTTATGTATCTCTTTGTTGTGTTACCCAGTGTGACTGAGCGCTCTGGGGCAGAAGCTTTACCTTTGCATTTTGTGTTTATGACTCTTAGCTTAATAAATCTTCAGTCTTCCAGGGGGTCAGGTGTGAGCATAGCACAGATCATACTGTTACAGACATCATGCTCGCAAAAAGCACACTTGCATGTAGATGTGGTATAGCAACTCCTTCCCTATGATCTTTAGGTTGTATTTCCATGCAGAAAAGTTTTAATAGAGAAAGCACATTTGTGTTGTTGTTGCAATATAGGTTATCATAATAACGATTTCTCAGTTAAGTAATTATCTAAATCTACTACAGACCTTTTAAATGTGAAGAAGACTTTTTTTTTTCACCTGTGGATTGTCTTTTTGTTGAATTCATATGTTTAGGATGTTGCGATGAATTGTGTGAAAACGAATTAGCAGCAAGCTACAGGATTGTGCCTTTGCTAAAATTCCTGACAAGACTTACAAAAGTGAAACCCATTGTTTGATCTCAAATATCTGTAAAGTTAGCGCAGAAGGGCTCAGACTTATCCATGTAAACAGTTACTCTTTTTCCTTTTCAGCTTTGCTCCAATGTAGAGATTCTTCTCAAATAACAGTTTACGTAAATATTTTTGCAAGTATGCACAAAATGACCTTGTTTGGTATTCTAAGGAATTTTCTTTTGTTATTTTATTGGAGTTTTAAGAAATATGTTGTTAGATATTCTTGCCATCTACAGGCTCTTCTCTGAGCTGACTTTCTGCTTGTACTTATCTGAGATACTATGTGAGACCAAGAATCTCACTTATTTTCTAGTTAGACAAGTATGTATGTGAGCTAAGGCTGACACTCAGTCAATGAATCTTTTCACTTCATTTGAACTTCCTTTGATCTCCCAGGAGGATTTTGCCATCCTCTTCAAAGACAACAGTATGTCCATCTTTTCTCATTCCGTCTTGATATCTTTCCTTCTTTGTGACCATCGTTGTGCCTTCTTGGCTTCTTTTATTTAGTAGCTAACTGAGATATACTTGAAGTATTTACTCTTTTTTCACGTCTCTGTTTTCTTGACACTTTTCTTCCCGCTGTTTTAATTAGCCTTCTTTTCTGGCTCTTTCTCTTAAAAATGCAGACATTTTTGGTCTCATCTGTCCTCAGAGAGCTGCCCCTTAGTTTTAACTATCTTCAGCACTGCAACATCTCTTTCTACTCTTGTCCAGTCCTCAGCTGTGTCCTCTCCTATCACTAGCAGAGCGTCTCTCTTCTCATGTCAACTTGCACCCTGTTTGTTCACTCCTTTGCTGACCTACCTCATTATCTTACCAGACAAAGCTCTCTCTTGTATCTTGAGTCGTTGTTTGTTTGTTTGTTTTTTACCATTGTTGTTCATACTGATTTCTTCACTTGATACTCTTTTCCAAAGTGATATCTTTTACTAACTACTTGATTATCTCTAATCTGCATGTCTGTTCTCTATGCCACTTTTTCTTTGGAATAAATGTTTGCGATGCAGCAAAGATATCCCATAAATACTGCTTAGAAACTCTTTTCAAATCGTGTTATCACGTTGCAATTCTATCTTATTTAGTCTACTTGGTGTTTATTTTGAATTCACATCCTAAAGGAAAAAAACACATATATATCTACGTGCATTATCAATGTGAGTTAAATTACCCGGTAGCTCAAGAAGGGATTGTGGTTTCACCTCATTAAAAGGTTTTTCTCTTTTCTTATCAGGCTTTATAATCAGCAAATGACAAAGATCACAAGTGTTATCTTCCCGGTCCCGGGGCAGTATGAGGCAAAACAAGAAAGCTATTCTCTTAGCAAATGCTTGCTATGTCAGTGCAGATAAAGGAGTTTTCATTTAGTTTGTTGAAAAATAGCATCATCTGCGCAGAAAAAAATGCAGCTAATAATTCGGAATTGGTAGACACTGGGGAAGAAATAGGATGTACCAATAAACAATCACCTTGTTATAGACAGAAAAACTACATTTCTGCTTTTTTGAAAGTCTATTTCAATATATTAAATATTTATTAAATATTAAAAAAATAATTAAGAATTGACATTAAGACAAATTGAACTAATTTGACTGAGATATGTGAACAATTCAATGATTTTGCATGCAGACATAACTTTACTAATATCTAACAGCACATGATATTTAATGGTCACAGTCAACATTGACTGGGTCATTTAAAG
The DNA here is from genome assembly GCA_013396935.1 of Baryphthengus martii. Lineage (NCBI taxonomy): Eukaryota > Metazoa > Chordata > Aves > Coraciiformes > Momotidae > Baryphthengus > Baryphthengus martii. The sequence goes on from VWZK01021423.1 coordinate 304,574, forward strand.
AGAGAAGAGGTGTCATTTATCCATTTATTTTGAAAATTTTAAATGCCTGGCAGTAAATCAGTTTTTAGTATTTGGCCTACTTGTCTAGTAGTTCTGAATAAAATTCTTTACTATTGAGGTCAATAGAGTCAGGATTTCACTCACCAGCTCCCACAAAATCATCTGTTGTATGGATGCTGAACATCTGGATTGAGCTAATGGAAGCTTTTCACAGACGATTTCACATCAGTGTGATACTGTACACACACCTAAGAAAATAATTTGGTTCTTATTTGGGCCATTTCATTGTAAATAGTGCCTTGTTTAAACAAAATGGTGGTATTTTTTTAAACTAAAATTAGTCTAATAGTTCTATGAAAATTAATAAAAGGTTCTATTGAAACTGAGAAAATAGTAACACTCCTCATGTGATTGAAAAGAATGGCGTATATTTCTTTCCATTGAGTGGGTCATCAAATAGAAAACCAGTTATTTTTAGTTGAGCTGAATTTTAAAAAATAATGGAACTGATGAAGGTGTACTTTAAAATCGGAGAAATCTGATCAGTATCTTGGGATTTTCTCTGGAAAAGTAGCTAAGAAATGCTGTTCAGGAATGACCTTACTGCATTACAGGGTGGAGATATCACCTGCTTGCATGGGTATAAATCAATTTTTTTAGATAACTCCATGTAGGTAAATTCCAACATGTAGTCAAACTATCTTTGATGTTTGATACCATTTTTATGGTAATATTTGTGGTGGAAAAGTGGCTTGTACGTCACCTACCATTTTCAAGAGCTTGAAACTTTTGGCCTTCAGCTGTAAAAAGAAAGTCTATTATTTGATGCATGGGTTGATATCTTTTTTCAAATGTCTAGAAAGTAAGAAGGGTTAACTTTTTATAAGTCATTAAAGTAGAAATTTTTTTTTCACTGTCCTATTAAAGTGAGTGAGATTCACACAGCTGTGTTCAGGTTTAGGCCGGCAAGATGGGGTATTTAAATGTTAAACTATACAGTGAATCTTTAATAATATATATCAACAGTACTACCCAACCATTTAATGATTTTGATTCAGCTTTATGCCAATGCATATATTTATTGTATGAACTTCATCTTAAAAGAGTATATTATAATTGCTGAAAGTCTGTTGACATTTTAATGAAATTCTGTTTTGTGGGAAAATTAATATTATTTTAAAGCTATTTTTTGTTTGATTTTGGTTGGTTGTTTTTTTTCCCCCAATGTAAATAGGAGGTTGGAGTTGTAATTACTTTCCCTGACCTGATGTGAAACATTACAGATTTGGTAAGTAGGTATAGGAATTAAAATAAATTGCTTTTATGAGGGAGTACATATATATTTCTAACTCTTTTGGATGAACATATTTGTTTGGCCAGATTCTTTAATTATGGCCTACATCTTTCCTGAAGCCTCTTTGAGTGGATGAAAACCTTTGTGCTATGCAAGAACCAGCTGTTATCAGTTGTCTAATGCTCGTATCTGTTTTTCAGTGATATGTTTTAATATAATTGGAATTAAATATGTGTTTTCTACTGTGATTAGCAAAAATGTCAGAATTTTCGTTGTTATTAGTGGACAAGATTTGCAAAACAAACTTCAGTGAGTGGGTTAAATCTCCCAGGTTTTGAAAGAGTTTCTCTGCACTAAATTACCAAAGACAAAATCCTATCCCACATAATTCAATAGATAAAATTCGTTTAATTTCTATGGTCAGGATTTTGGCCTGAAGCTTTATGCACTTAACTAAGAACTGAGATCTTTTAAAATATGGTCTCTGTTTTGAGTGGGTCTATATCAAAGTCAAGGTGGGAAAGGCACTAGATATGATACTGAATGAATTTCAGGAGTAGAACGCTGAATTTCCAGAGGGCCAATTGCTGTAGTGGACAATACTGTGGTAGATGGCATGATTTATCCAAACAGGGCACTCTAGGACATATAACTGCATTTTTCTGCAAACCTCTCTTGTGACTCTTGACCAGAAATAACATGTGAGACATTAATTAGTTTCTGTGCAGTAACATTGAGGTGAGATTTCAGTCAGCAGGCAGGCATAGCAGGGAGTTCAGATACAAGGTACATGTGTGTTAGCATCATGTTCGTGGAATACACACATTATACACCTCTCCTTTCTTAGTCGTGACTCTCCTGGCTCTTTTGCACCTTCATATTCAAGATTGCAACAATGTCAAACTAATTCTTGAAAGCTTTCAAACTCAAGATTAGCACATTCAATTCAAATAAAAAAAAAAGTGAGAGGATGACTGAAACGATGGAGAGAGGTGTTTACAATCTGGAGCAATGGGGTTGTGGAAGGGTTGTGTAATAGTGTATGACTCCTATGTGGTCTGCTGAGAGGTGCCAATCTGTGCAATCTGTTATGGCAAAAAGCCAACAAAAGGGCCATAAATACTGGCATCAAGTGAAGACACAATATGACCACCTTGGTAGAGCTTTACAGCTTTTAGCTCATGACACAATAGAGGAGAAGGAAGAAATCATCGTTTCTTAGTGCCTGTTTCCATGCAAAGCCAGGCAAACCAAACACTGACCGGCCTGTTGCGAAATAAGATGTTTGTGTTTCACCAAGGAAGGAACAGTTGTCTCAACATGGGGGTCAATTTTGTCTGGGGAATCTATGGAAGATCAAAAGTGGGGAAAAGATGAAGGGAAGAAAAGATTACAGAGGCTTACTTGGATGGATTTGTGCAGTTTTCTCTTAAGACGAGGTCAATTCATTCCCCCAGTGCCCCACGGTTTTGAAGGGGACATAGGTAGGGTGCAGGAAATCTACTGGTAGACAGTCCATACATACATTATGTGGGCAAAGACACAGATTGGGCTGTTACCTTGTGAGGTTTGAAATGGGCCTGGTGATTAGCTGGTTTTGAGATGTCTTCCTGTTTTCAAGATCTTTCTGTTCTGATATTGTCAGAAGGAAGCTTAAAAATGCGGTCTTTCTATCACATGAGAATCTAAAGACAAGAAGGCTTATGATTCTCAAGTCATGCAACATAGACTGGTATCACTCATGAAGTGAGATAAAAGTGAATGGAGGAAGAAAACACATATAAGTGAAATACTTTCAAAGTGTTTTGCTTCAGTGGAAAAATACAGTGACACTTTACTGAAATAGAAGGCAGCAAATATTTTAGCTTTTGTATATATAAATGTATATGTGGAAGCTATTATTAACATACACCTTACTATAATGATTCATACAGATGTTAAGCAGGATTATGAGACAAATAAAGGCATAACCATTCTCTTAAATCATACTATACTGATCAAACAGTTCTGTGCAATACCCTAGCTATTTACAACAAGATAAAACATGATTAGTGCACGTTACTAGTGTGGTAAAATGAAAATAATCTCAAAGCACACATTACCCAAGCAAAAAGTACTGAACTGAAATAGAGCCAAGTAATAAATTTACACTTATCAAAGTTATTTTAAAAATATTATGAATTTCATCAAATAACTAATATATACCTGTATTTGCTGATTCAACAAATCTTCAAACACTGCTTACTTTTAAACATGTAAATTAATAGTTTTCAATCTGAAGTTTACAGATGCCTGAAAGTCCATGGTCTCCTCCTAAGAGGACTAACAGAAGAAAAGTAAGCCTTATAAACTCAATATTCTGCTGAGAAACTTACAGGAGAGACATATCAAAAAAGACTGAAGACTATTAATGTAAGTAATCCACCTCTTCGTTCATTCAGAAGTTTAAGCATATGAGATTATGGAATTAAAGCAATGTATGCAGACTGTACATTCATTCAAATTATTATTATACATACTAATTTTACTATTACAATAGTTATTATAATAATTTAAATATTGGCTGTATGAATCCATTGCGTACATTATACAGAAAGCAGAAAACACCATGGAGTACAAATAGATTCAACACTGGTTTGGAGATGACAGAAAAACCACTATGGACATTCCAAGTGATGTCACGACATGGAGTCTATTGCAAATTCATGTTTCTATTTTAAATCTTTAAAAAGTTGTATGGTGGCAGCTACTTCCTCTAATACAATTTACTGTGCCTGTGTCCAACAAGCCATCTGGTTAACATGAAAGCAATTTATCATAGAATCATAGAATGGCTTGAGTTGGAAAAGACATTAAAGATCATCTAGTTACAACCCCCTGCCATGGGCAGGGACACCTCCCACTAGACCAGGTTGCTCAGAGCCTCATCCGGCTTGGTCTTAAACACTTCCAGGGATGAGACACCCACTTCTCTGGGCGACCAGTTCAAATATCTCACCACTCTCAGAGTAAAGAACTTTTTCATAATGTCTAATCTATATCTACCCTGCTCTAGTTTATGTTGGACTCCTTTACAGAGCAGCAACGTGTGTGACAGCATTGATGTGACAGGTGCCCATAACTTGCAAAGAGATATGAAGAGCATTTTTATTATAGTACAGTTGTGTATTTTTACCTGGGTAAAGAAATAGGGCAGGATTAGGAAATAAAGATATGAAACACAAGAAACATGATCTAATTGATCTGGGTATTAACTAGAAGTTGGAAGATCAGAGTTAAAACTAAATTTGGATAAAATTTCGTGATGAAATTCCTTGCTGTTCTGCTACATACTTGCCATCTGACCTCCAGAGAGTGACACAGACCTAGAAAATTTAAAGGTATCCAGGCTCCTAACTTTCCATTGAAAGCAATCGGGTTATAAGCACCTAAATATCTTGGTGATAAAGCCTTTAATCTTTGTGTTTGCTTCAACTCCCCTTCTGTAAACTTGAGTTATATAGTGCCTCTCTGAGAATGTGATCATTTAGAAGGTGTGAGGTTTTGAGATATTACAGTAAAGAGACTATAGAAGTACTTAATGTAGATTCTTTTCACCAGGTAGAGCCTTCAAATCACCATAAAGCTTTGGCTGTGGCAATATTTCTGTTTCTTAGCAGTAGTTTTGATTTTAATTCTGTATCTGTGAGCACTCTATGGGGACTATCTTTGGAGTTAGTTGTCACTATAGATTTTGATTATTTTGTTGTGTCATGGAAAACCCCAGTACCTTAGCCTGAATCTGTTTGGAGCTCAAGACAGTTTGTGTGTGTGTGTGTGTGGGGAAATAGTAACCCAAAATATGACCCAGACAAACAGGTTTTTTTCAAGAGGATTTTATTATAATTTTATTTTTTTCTTTGAAGAGCTCTGTTTCTTGGAGCACTTTTCCCAACTATATGGCCAGAAAACTAAATGTTTATGTCTGTTTTTTCATTGTCAACATATTTTGACACAGAGATTGATTTTTTTATTATTATTCTTTTTTTCCCAAAAGGAAAAACCCAACTATGAGAAATTGGTACTTTTGTAAAAGGTGGAATGGATCTGTTCCATGTTGGCTGCTCTCAACTAGGCACATTAGGTTTCCATCTTGATTGTCCTTAAGTGCTACTGGAGTAGAAGATATTTATTAGCATGATTATAATAGGCAGAGCTGAGATACTAATGTAGAACTGGGTCTGTAGTCCTGATTAATAATTTTTACCAAAAGGAGAGGACACCTAGTCCAGAGGATCAGTAGAAAAAATTTTCCAAATACAGTCATAGGAAAAGTGAAAGTAAAATGACTATTTAAATAAAGTGCTTGACAGACTTTAGAGCAGTTGAGACCTTCTCTCGCTGTGATACTGATAGTGTCTACCTCTCCAAAGTCTGTAAGGGTCATCTTTAGCATTATCTACCTAACTCAGAGACCTCTTGAAGTATCTGCTATGGAGATATACGAGACCTTGGCTAACTGCATAGTTGATGGAGACATTTTGCTGTGGTATCTGTGGTATCTGGTAAATAGCCTGGCTTGATCTCAGTTAACTTTAAATACCCATTGATGACACTTATCCTATGATGACTGGTCAGTTATTTTGATGCAGCAACTATAAATTCTCCCACTACATGGGGAGCAAGGGTCCAGCAGACAGCACACTCACTCGTGTTCTTGACTTTAGATGTCAATGCTCACATGATGAATAAGTTCCCAAATGCCACCCTTGAAAGAGCAAAAGTTGTATTCCGACCCAAGTTTCTTGTATCGTATGGAGCTGTCTAGTCATTACCATGTTCATCGTCTCAGTTGAATGAGGCTGGTATCTTCATCTGCCCCCTGGCAACATAGGAGGTGATCATTTTATGGACAGTAACACAGTGTTGGTTCTTCCAGGGTGACACTGGTGATTATCCACAAAGTCTGCCTTGGTCCCCTGTCCAAAACCATGCCATCGGGCAATCGTGAAACTTAGAATAATCTTGACTGATTTCTATCTTGTGTATATGTTACTGGGGTATCAACATACTGCCTGAAGCAAACTCCTGTCAAACTAAATTATATATGATCATATAGATGCAGATTATGAACTGTCTACATACTCTTAATTATAGAGGTGTTAATATTGAGATTGGTCTAGAAAAGCTCAGATCTGGACCACTCAGCTTGGCTGTATCTTCCATTCATTTAGCAGGCTGTCTAACTATTAATCGCTATGGAGTCAATGAAGTGTTTTCATCCAGAACTGCGGATCTTTTGTTTCAATGATAAATTAGGTTTTCAGCACAAGGAAACATATTGTAAGGGTCGAAGAGAGAACTGACAAAGGAATTTCAAATTGTCCGAGGGACGTGGAGACAGAGACACTCTGTTCTGTAGAAGTAGTGAGGGACTGTGTTATGGTGCTGTTTTGAAAATCACATGGCAACACCTGAATTCAGAACCTCCTTTTATTCTAAGACCTGGAAGTTCAGGCCATCCAGTATTAGGACTAGTCAGTGATGGCATGACAACATAAGTTCTACCCACACTTCCAGGCTGCTGCTCTTGTGGACACAATTCTGTGATGCACTAGAAACATCTGAGAAGTATTCAGTAGCTTCAATCTTGTTAATGTCCCTGGGAAGGCAGGATATTCAACCTGTTGGTAACATGGACTCTAAAGCGCATCTAAAGTGTGTACCTAACAGGCTTAGAGGTTGAATTTTTTAACTCTCAGAACTCAGTCAAATAAAACGTTTCCTAAGCGCTACTTCCTCAGTTAAGATTATGTCCACACTAAGATGGAACAGATCTGTTCCATGTCGGCTGCAGAGTTCTTTTGAGAACGAAGGTCAAAATCAGTTTTTATAGTTTGGAAACTGTACTTCTGTTACTCACTCAATAGCACCTGAAATTTCCATGTTTGAATTTTCACAACAATAATAATAGTATTGCTTTTGAATGGGAACTCAGTACAGCAATTATCAGCCCAGACAAAATGAATGTTTCAAAGAATTATCACTATATGAACCTAAGCTTTCATAATGTAAGATGCTTTATAATCTGATTGAGAAGAAATCCTCAATTCTAATAAAATAAAGTAAGCGGAGGCAGAGTGAAATTAATACCAGCAATAACAATACTCCTTGTAATTAAATATTTCACATTTCAAGGATGCCTATTCGCAAAATACTTAAATAGTTCATCAGTTTGGCCAATTTCCGTTGGTTGTGAGGAAAGGAATGCCTTCAGCCAAGTGGATGGACACCCTCGTTGTACATCTACTTCAGCGAGACATCTCCAAGCTTTTGCAATTAGACTGTCTCACGTCTATAAAATGCAAAGAAATCAGTCATATACTGTACGCATTTTGGTTAAAGTCACTTGGAGGCTCAGGTTCTCTTTAGGTCAAAGGGCGAAACACTCCACAGAAGAGGTCAACTGAATGAGGAGACCGGGGTTATGGGAGAAGTTTCCTAACTGATTAGCAGGCAAATTGCTCTGAGGGTTGTCAATCACATTTTGCTTCCTTCAATATAAATGGATGTTTATTTTTAGTCTCTTTAGGCCTTGCTAGTACTAGGCAGCAGGGCCAATGTAGAGCAGTACAGAGCTGCCAGCTGCTATGGGGTCAGGTGGAAATTGTGAGAACTCAGCACTTCTCATGATTAGTCTCTAGACTGGGACAGGATGATGGCCATTCTGAAAAATAAACCTGAAAATAAGATGGCATGTGACCTTACAGTAAAATGTTTCACTAAGTGTCTTATAATAGAGTGTGTCTGATGTGCTCAGCTGCACGGACACATGTACATAAATATGCTTTTTCTAGATTTGAGTCTACCCTTATCAAAAATAAAATAACTTCATTGATGTCCATGGCACTACTCCTGGTTTCTAGAATTGTTAAATAAGGTTCTCTGTAGAGGTCCATAAAATACTCTTTAATACATATATTATATAAACCCAATGTAATTATCTATGGTGATATGTCTTTCTTTTGCTTTTGTGAATAAGCAATACAAAACAAACTTCTAACTCCTTACATCCTTTATTGTTTTATTTTATAAATTGAAAGAAAAAATGGCTCAGGGCAGTGTTTAAAAACAAGCTCACCTGTTTAATATTAAAGTGCAAAAAATAATAATAAAACCATTACTTTTGGAATATCCAAATAACCTGAGGAAAAATAACATCCATCTGGCCCTTGGTATAACTGGTTTTTACATCATTTGGATGTTTCTGGGATTGCGAGATTCAACGCTTATCTTTAAATAGAGTGAGTTTCTAAAGATGTAGCATCCAGAAACTTGTGAGTAATCTGTCTGCTTAGAAGTACAATATTGTGTTACCAGATCTGCTGAGCAAATGCACAATAAAGTTAATCCTTTGGGTCTGGAAAAGCTCTGGGTATTGCAGTGGCAGATGTGCTGACACAGAAGTGTTTATGTTTGTTAGGGCTTGTGAAGCAGCAACCCCGCCAGCTCACAAGTATTTGAATTTCCTGCAAACATTTACCTAAGGGCTATCATGGGGAAGGAAAAGAGCTCAGAAGAAGTCTCTGAACCCTGTTGGCAGTCTGGCAAACCTCTTCTGGTGAACTGGTTGGCACGTGCCTGCATTTTCTCATTGAATTTATTCTCTCTGAACGTAGTTTCTTATGGCACTAAAGTACTTTTGGTATATGGGGTACAGTATTACCAAGATCGATACTCTGTTATACTTCATAGGTTTTCTGCTTCTTCCTTCTTACTATGGCATACAGAAAGCAAGAGATATGTTATATTAAAGTTTTTGTACTGTGGAGGTGTGATGTGACTCTGATTTGGCCAGAGCTTTGAGGTGAAGCTGCCTTCTAGACCTTCTCTTATAGTGAGCTCTCTAGAGAAGACTGTGAGGGTTTAAACTCAGAAAGCCATGTTTTGTAGAACACAAATGAAAAGCATAACCTTTTAAGTATGTTAGAACTGAAATAAAAAACAAGTCATATACAACTCTATCCCTGCCTACAAAATCCTTGCAGGTAGGTCCTTTCTTCCATGCCCAGTTATAGTTGATTTAAGGACTTCGTGCTGCAGTTACTTCAGCCCAGGCCCCAGAAAGGTCTTCTTTTTGTCCCCTCTAAGGTCCTAATGACTGTTGTCTGCCCTTTGCCACCATCTCTGTAGGAGCTACTGACTCCCAGCTCTGTCATATATCTACCTTTCCCAAATGAAGGCACAGTTTCCCCTTTAGCAAGAGGGGGGTTTTTGACTGGTCACTTTTCAAGGTCTAATTATGTTAGTTGGGTTATATCAAAGATGTTGGTGCAGGAGATCACACAGTAGCACTTAAAATTGCTTATGCTGGGGACTTCAAATCATAATGTTACTGTCCCTTCCCTTGGAAGATTTTAGTTGAAACTTGAAAGACAATCAAAACACAAATGAAAATGGACTCCCAAAAGAGTGGAGAAGTTCTCCCTCATCAGCAAAGTAGTCACAAGAGAAGTATAAGAGAACTGGGAATAGACCACAGCTCCACTGGTTCCCTTTCTATTTTACATTTACTACAGACATGGTAGGACACGTTCAGTTTGCTCTGGGGATGATCTGAACTCACCTTCATAGTCTTCTCACTAAAAATATCCTAGTTCTTCGTCCAATATAGTGATAATTCTCTTCTTCCAGAGGAAAAAATCATTATGAGTGTTAGCAAAGCAGAGGGAGTCCCAATTTCACTAACAGTGTAAGAAATAAAGCCCAGAAACCCCTGAACTGGATTCACTGTTGGAGAGGGAATGACAGTAGGTGGAACAAAAGAAAGAACAGACTTCTGACACAATAGTGTTATTTTTTCTGTTGTTACAGTTGAACATCAAAATAAGCCCTTGTCAAAAACCAGAATGCCACTAAACTAATCCCCGTATAAATACAAATTAAGAGGCCAGTCATTTCCCTGGACCATTTACAAAGTATGTACAGGACAAGATAGGAGGAGGTACAAAAAAACCCTATTATTCATCATAATAAATAATAGTCATAGAAACACAATTTAGCAATTGTGGTCCTTTTTTTTTTTTTCATATGTATGGTGACAGAAGAGTATAGATTAGCATTTTGAAGGAGGATAATGAGATTGCTTGATGTTACCAGAGAGCTACTCCCAGGAGATGGTGGCTGGAATAGAACACAAACTGAACCGAAAATCAAGCAAGTAGGTGGGGGAAGGGGCTCACTGTACAGGTGGACTGCAAGGAGGAGCTCACATCTAAGGGCTGAACTAGATGCAGTAAGCAGGTAAAACTAGTTTATAAGTATCTTTGAAAACAAGGTAAAATCTTGTATCTGCTGACAAAAAAAAGGGAAACAGTTGAGGGAGGCCTAAGAAGGATGATGTGGTCAGGCAGTTGGCTAAGAACGTGTTTCTTGCAGCAGCAGCATGATTGGATGGATGGCAGGCAGGCAGGCAATAGGTTAAAACCGCCCTCATCAAAACCAGAAAAACAAAAAGGACGTTTCAGCATTTAGCACACAATATAATGTGTACAGGAGCTTTAGCTTTGTGGGATGGAAGAGAACTGATAAGTTTAAACAGTTGAAGCATGAGGACCTAATGAAAGGCCTGGTTCAGAAATTATATCCAACTTATAGGCATGGATGACAAGTAGAAAGAAGATTGTGTTAGAATTTTTCTGCCTGGTTTAGAAAAACTGGTTGTTAATAGCATAACCAATTCCCAAAATAGAATTTAGTGCTCTTACCATGCCTGGTATTTATGATGCTACGCGATAGCTAGTTTTCCATCGCAAAGACTGAAGACAAACAGAGGTAGTTTGGAATAGAATGATGACTGTGATGTTTGTGAAGAGGTTCATTTTCAGTTCAAGTGTAAAGACACACAAGAAAAGAATCACAACAGAACTTTGTGGGACAGAAGATGAAGAAAATCCTTCACAGACAATCATGGAAGTTGAGGAGGATAAGCAATTGGGTTGATCTTTCTCAAGTACTAGATATATATTATAAGAATTATAAGAAATGCTGCAAGAACAACTTTTGTTGAAAGTACAAAAGTCAGATTCTAAAGAGCTTGGAATAAAAGTAAAACAGAAGACTAATGTGAACTCTAGGCAGTGATTTGGATTACGTGTTTGCTATTTGCATAGAATTGGAAAGGATCTTCTAGATTACCAAGTCCATTTCTCTGCTGTCTTAAGCAACTCTTCCAGTCTATATATTTACTAAGCTTTGCATGAAAATTCTATTATTTTTTTTTCACAGCTTTATTGGAAAGGTACTTCAGAACTTCAGTCTTCTGATCATTAGAAACTTTAATTATCATTTGATTTTATTCATTGCTCATTAGTAATCATTTGTCCTTGAGTCATCATTGTCCGTTTGCTTAAGTATCGTTTCTCTCGCTTTAGTGCCTAACCTGAATGTATTTATAGAGAGCAATTATATCTGCTCTCAGCATGAATGAGCTTAGAGATGAAAGGGAGAAGGAAGCAAACATGTTGCTTCAGCCTGGACCAGCTGGAATCTCTTTGTTCAGATTCATGTAAAATGTTTTGCAGCAGCTGAATCTGGAAGAAGCGTTTGTGCAGCTCCTAGTAGTATGATACAGATCTAGACACCTCACAGCCAGATGAGATGGAAACGGACACATCAAGCCATGGTTGTTGTCTAAATATCCATGGGTACTGTGGAGGTGAAAACACTACAACTACGGTCCAACTTAGCCAGAGAATAAATACCTGCATTTGGTTGTGATAAACAAGCACAAACACAGACTGGGTGATGAGTGGATTGAGAGCAGCCCTGAAGAGAAGGACTTAGGGTGCTGCTTGATGAAGTGCTGAATATGAGCCAGCAATGTGCTCTGGCAGCCCAGAAAGCCCCAACCATATCCTGGGCTGCATCAAAACCACCATGGCCTACAGATCCAAGGAGGTGATTCTGCCCCTCTGCTCTTGTGAGACCTCACCTGGAACACTGCATCCAGCTCTGTATCCCCCAACACAAGAAGGACATGGATCTGTTGGAGAGGGTCCAGAGGAGGGCCACAAAGATGATCTGTGAGCTGGAGCACCTCTCCTATGAGGACAGGCTGAGGGATTTGGGATTGTCTAGCCTGGAGAATAGAAGGCTCTGGGGAGAATTTATAGTAGCCTCCAGTACCTGAAGGGGGCCTACAGGAAAGCTGGAGAGGGACTTTTTATAAGGGCATGTGGTGATAGGACAAGGGGCAAGGGATTTAAACTAGAGCAGGGTAGATTTAGATTAGACATTAGGAAGAATTCTTTACTCTGAGGGTGGCGAGACACAGGAATGGGTTGCCCAGAGAAGTTGTGGGTGTCTCATCCCTGGAAGTGTTTAAGACCAAGCTGGATGAGGCTCTGAGCAACCTGGTCTAGTGGGAGGTGCCCCTGCCCATGGCAGGGGGTTGCACTAGATGATCTTTAAGGTCCCTTCCAACTCAAGCCATTCTATGATTCTATGAAACACCCATGGTAAGACATTGTAAACACTTCCCAACATTATCACTTGTATTATTCTAGTGCTGGGAGTTAGGTATCTGCCTGCAATATGTTGTCACTAGCTGCATGGCTCATTTTGCAGAAACGATTCTACAGGGTGGTGTCTGCATGCTATAGACTGTGGAGCCAGCAATTCTATTCTTTCCTAGAGTTGTTCTAAGGCAGCTGAATCTCCAGTTGTTCCTGGAGCTCTTCACACTCAACATAATCAGAGAAGAGCGGGGTTGCCCATCATATATCTCAGGCTTTTTGTACAAATTTCTAATCACAAAATAGACTCAATAATTTAGATATAACACTCTCCACCATAGCATGTGTTCAGATAAGTGATTTGAAAGAGGGATCCTTAAGGAAAAGACAATTGCAATAAACTGTTTTTTTGCTTAGCAGCATCTCTTTGCCAGAAGCAGCAAGCAAAACAACCTTAACAACCATACAAAGTGTAGAATACTTTAAATATGTGATTGTACATTGTCCGTTTGGATATAAGTCTTAATTGCCTGAGAGCAGTTTGTTGTGAATAACATTTTTTAAACACGTTTTAATTTTTATTTAGAAAGAACTTTTAATTCTAAAAATGTTTATTCCTCTTATATGTGTTTGCATTTGCCATCACTCGTACTGCAGTGTGGGTTTTTCCAGTCAAAATCTTCTTAGGATTCCATGGACTGCAAAAGCAATGGAAAATTAAGGGCCTTTAATTCTGAAGAACATATAACTAAAAATATAATAAGAAATAGAAATAAGATGCCGGTCATCGTACCTGCAATAGTTACTACTAGTTACTCAGTGGAATAATGCATCTCATTAGCCCTTTTCTTCTGGCAAGTGGCATTTTAGCTTGGCTTAAAGCTAAATCCAGCCGTCTCCTTGCAACTGGCTGTTGTGCAGCTTTACGTAAGGGCAGAATTTGTATAAATTTGAGCTCTTCTCACAGTTCAGTACAAACCATGCTGTCTCTACTGAGAGAGATGGAAATACAAGAGTATTGCAGGTCAGGGTTGTGGTGCATTGGCAGAGCTACACAAGGAAGCTTGTACAATACCTGATTTTAGTGTAAGATTCTTGCAGGGTTTTCAGAGAGGAGGAAAAACAGTGTGGTTGTGCATGGTGTTTCTCAAAAGAGCTCTGCATTAAGATTCTGGAGACACATTTGAGTTCACCTTGTCCTTTACCCTGCACTTAGCTGATCATGGGAGGGAAGGCTCCATGGTAATCAAGGAAGGGACTGCACGTTGCAGTAACTAATCAAAAATCAATTTTGGCAACCTACTCAGTGAAAAGGAACAAAAAAGCAGAGGTGTCAAGAGGGAGTTTTTTTTTTAAAGTTTTCAGGAAGGGTGGTGGTTTTCTCCTGTAATTCCAAGACACAACAGTAAAACGAAAAAAAAATCCAAACCACCACCACCAACAACAAAAACAACAAAAAAACCACAAAAACAAAGAAACAAGCAAAACCCAAAACAAGCAAACAAACAAAACCAAAACAAGGACAAATACAGTGTGTGGAAAAAGCCTGTTGGATGCTAGTCTTTGCACAACTCTCTTCATCAAGAAAACAGCTTAAATATATTGGGTAATGCAGTAGTATTGTAGTTTGCTGGCAGTGCCCACATCTGTCCTCAAAATAGTTGTCACTGGTCCAGGTGTAAATTAAAAAAAAAAAAAGTAATAATCAGCAAACTGAAATTGGAAAAATGTCACCCATATGGTTATGCTGGTAGGGTGATGCTATCTGCTCTGTGCCAGCTCCATGCACACAAACCCACAGGAGAAGGTGACCTTGTCTGCATGAACATATCCAAGACAGGTGTGATGACCATGTACAGAACAATATATTCACATTTTTTGGAACATGTGCCATATAGAAAAGCTGCCTGCATCTCCCACAAGGAAAAAGAACTGAACCATATAGAAGCATTTCCCTGAGTCAAATTTGACCCACAGACCACCAGCTGGATGAAACAGGTAAGTAAATATCTCTGTAGGAAATTTTGAAATTTGGAGACATTTTAAAATGAAAAACTGAAATGTTTGTTTTCAGGCTGTGCCAGAGTGTTTTGGGAAAGACCAAAACAGACATAAAGTTGCAACTTTGTGGTATCACAACTGAGTATCTGTTTAGCAAGAAAGGTTTTTTTACAAAAAAAAAAAAATAAGAAAAGAGTACATTGAAAAACTCTTGCTCAAACTGTAGGAATGAGTATGAACTTCACTTCCTATTAAGAGCTTTCTTTTCAACAAACAAAACCCTTCTTCTGTGAGAAGGCTCACGAGGCTGATTCTTTTATTCTAAAAGTAGAAAATGCTCAACGCATCCAAGAAAAGACCCAGTCTCTCAGCAGCTCCAAACCCAGAAAGGAAGAAGGTAAAACCTCTGTGAGGAGCCTAGAAACTTCTCTCCTGTCACTGACTGTATGCAGAACATCTCCAACTCTGTAGTGATGATCATCAGTTTCTAACTCTCCAACCGATGTGAAACTTCATCTCCTTGAGACCTACCATAGTTTGGATAGTGCTAGCTAGGTGCTGGCACCTGGGAGTCATGGTCCCGATCAGGGGCTACTGTGCTAGGCACTGTATAAAGCTATCATGAAAGAAAGATTGATGCCACATGGCAGCAATGCCACATTGTTGTGAGATTTCTTGTTTTTTTTGTTGGAAAAAATCCCCTGCAGTTATCTGATGCTCTAGGCGTATGTACAAAGCATGTTTAGAAATACAATAGGCATTCAAATAGGAACATTATTAATTAAAAGCCTCCACGTACTGTACAAATGAAACATTCTTCTCTCTACCTACTCAAGTCATTCATTCAGAAAAATCCTGGGAAAATAGTTAGGCTTTGCAATGTGCCCCATAGGTCAATGTATTCAGGCTCCAGCAGACCAAGTGGGAGGAGTGAGTTCCAGAACAGCAAAATCTTCATTGGGAACTCCATCTCAAAGGGAGTGCATTCAGATATGTGCACAGCATGCTCACAGAAAAATGGCTTTAGCCCTTTGCCTAGCTCAAATTTTAAATGAATCCTTTAATATATGTATATCCAACCAAGGAAGAGATGCTGACCTACTCTCCTGTCTGAAGCACAGCAGTAGGAAGTACTTTGAAGCCCTGTAGGGTTTTCAGACCCACAGCTTGCGTGCCTTTTTTTATTTCTCTACTTTATATATCCTTATAGTATAGATTTATACCACAACAACCCTTTTTCTCTACACTCAGCTACCCCACATCCCTTTTATTTGATAATGGTGGCATCCTCAAGAGTCAAACCGTCCCTGGGCAGCTCACTGACAAGGTATCTAAGAGAGCTGATCTCACAACTATTTACTTTTCCTACCATCCCATATAAAAAGTCCCCTATTAGTATAGGGCTGAGTCAAAGCCTGGCTGCAGAACCCACAGCCAAACTTTCCTCATGCTTTAAAGCCTGGTGTTATATTTCAGATCCATCCCCTAAATCAGACTGGCTTTCAGTGTTCAGGTCAGAACAATCCCGATCTTATTTGCTTGCTGGCTGCAAAACAGTAGGAAGATTGTCAATACCCTGCTCAGGCCCTAATTAAAAATCCAAACTCAAATTTAATATTTCAAACATTATTTAAAATATATTAAGATAGTCAGTCTATTGCTGTTGCTCAGTACTCTGTCGAAACCTAATATTAGTAACAGCATGTACAGAGGACCTGGAGCATGAATTAATAATGAGTTGCTTGTGCTGGAAAACATGTGAGAGCCTGGTTCCCTGAGTTGGCAGACGTCCCGCTGAGACTAGTTTGCTCTTCTCTACACAGTGATCAAATCATCTGCTCAACAAAATCATTGGGAAGGAAAGTACTTCTGATTAGTTAACTTCCTCTGATGATGATTTTCCAGAAACTATGAAGACAGCAGATCATCAGAAATTAAGGGGCCCACATCAGGAGAAAAAGAAATCTTTAAAGCAATGGTATTGTACTACTGATCAAATGGTAGTAGTGCCAGTAGATGAGTATGATCCTCAGACAAGTGAGGACCTGGCATGCCCTCAGCCAGCCCTTACCTTGCACATGAAGTTTCTCCTTGAGGCTTTTGAGGTGAATCAACTCCTTCCCCCTTTCTTGTTGTCCCAATAGAAAACAAATCTGAATGAGAATATAAAGAGCATGTGGCATTCTAATGCTCTTGGTGTGGAGCTAAGGTATTGGAGATGTTTGCAGGTTTTCTTTGGACGTAAGTGAAGACTTAACAAATCAGTGAGCTCTTCAGGTGGTACCAGAATCAGGAAAAATGTACAAGCTAGAAAATACCTGCATCATTGATAGTGTGTGATACATATACATTTATATATAAAGTGTATGTGCCTACAATATCTGCATATAAAAATCCATTATAACCATGTAAGCTGTATTTTTCATCTGTGTAGTAATACCACAACTAGATCATGATGCAGTATAGCAATTAAGTGCATTTATTTATATATATGTATATATAAATAAATGTGCTTTACAAGAACTGGCTTTCACCTGTCCTCATGGTACCCCATGCTGGCCTCCTCTGCCCATGCAGGCTTTTCTCCTGAGGGTGAGCCCAGATACCGCTGTGCTTCCTCTACGCATGGAGAAATGTCTTCAACGTTTGCAGAAAGCGAATAGTAGTTGTTGAAACTGTTTGTACCCTGAAACTTTAGCTGTGCCCTAATCTTATACACTATTTTCCTTTAAGATGAACGTAGTTACCCCCAGTGCAGCACCCAGTCCTGTAGCTACTGCTATGTTCTCACCTTGTAAATTAAAAGGTGTGAAGGAGAAGGAAATTTTCCTGAGTAAATGAGAGAAATTATTACATAATTGTGTGTAATTTTTGACGCAGGAAACAATTTTCTCAGTGCACCTGCTGGGGGGGAGAAGCAAGGCTGCTTCAACCATCAATCTGTGGGACCTCGGAGCTCAGCCTGAAAGCAAAGATGAAACGAAATACGAAAATTGCCGTGCAGCAGAAGAGGAGTCAGCTATCTGAGGGCCTCTGCTGAAATCCCATCTTTCGGGTAGGATTTCTTGTGCATTTTCGTGTTTTGGTCACCTGACAGTAGCTCTCTGGCCTAATTGGTTTCCTAGTTAACAGACTAAGTAATGATGTAACCAGAGTGTGTGGGAACCAGACCTGTATGACAGATACAAATTTTCCCAGCCATACTAATTTTGCCTGCTTACCTGGTTCTGCTGCTGGTTATCTGGAAACTTGAACTACTTAAAGGATATAATAAGCCTAGCAAAGGTTGAGACACAGCTTAGTCATTTAACATAAAATTATCCCCTGCTGCAAAACGTATTAACTTGTGAAGCCAAATTATTTTTGTTACTAAATAGATGTGGCTTGTACTTACTTTTTCTGTGTTGGCTGAAGTAAGAAATAGTTGTTTGTAGCCTAAAGGAGCCGATCAGCAATGTTTACTTACAAGCGTGTCTCAGTGATCACTTTCTGCTCTTGACTGTCTGCTGTCCGCAAGCGCTCTCATGCAGTGTTGCTCATTTGTGCTGGTGATTTTTGTAGCTCAATGTTGTTGCTATTGCTTGCACGACAATACTAGGGTTTCAGAAAGCCTCCAACTAAAATCAAGATCCTGTTGAACTGGGCACTGTATAAACATATAATGTGAAGCCATCGTCTAAATGCAAAGAGGTTACATCCTAGATATCTCAGACAGAGGTGGTTTGGTAGAGAGTGAAGCTTTGCAGCCTCAGAGCTGAGCCCTGTAGTTTCTAAAATAATCAGCCTGAGAAACAGCCTCTTGTAAAATAATCAAGGATGTAAGCGGGAAAGGGAACACCTGGCGTGGAGGAGGTCTGACCAGCTTCCTTCTCCATACGGTGAACAAAGAATGATAGTCTCAAGACTACTGCTGATCTTGGGAGTAGTTTGAACCGGGGATGTGCCTGGCACTTGGCATTTCCGTGGTCTTCAGGTAGTTTCTTGCAGATGGGCCCATATCTCTCTGCACAGCATTCCATTGTTTTCTAACAAGTTGGGGCACCCAGGCTGCCGTGGGATGCGTTACAGAGCCTGGAGCAAACTTGCCGTGACCGTGGTGGTTGTTATTCTGCAGCAAAATGCAGCTAGTATGGCCTGTGTCTGGTATGCTTTAATAGAGAGAAAGTAACTTTTACCTTTGTTTGTGTGCATCTGGCTGTTCTTTCATTTTGCGCTCACAAGCATGTTTGATAAATGGAAGAAACAGAGCAGAAGCAAGAAGCTGGACTTCGAAGGTGATACGAAACTGTTTTATGTTTTTCTTGAAAATAAGAGTCTTAAATGTGGTGACAGAAATCATCAAAGTAGCAGGGTTTTGCATACCCTTGATGTGGTTAATCCAGTCAGTAAACGAGCCGTTAAAAAAAGGACACCCTACAGTGTTTTGGTATCTTTCTATTTGAAGTTTATACAATGCCTAACGTGTATGCAATGGATCTGAGGCCTGACATCTATTTAAACTCTTTGGGAGCAATATCAAACATTAATGGGGATTAGTGTTAGAACTGGTGTAAACATAACAAACAATCTGCTGTAAGTGTATGCTCACATTTCCATATGTTATGTAGGTAAGCAGAGCCACCGAAGAGGAAAGAAACCCTGAGAGGTAGTTCTCAGCTAACTACTTCTAGGCTTGGTAGAGGCAGACACTAGTAGGGCCCAACTATCTCATGATATCAGAATCTACATACTCGTAAAATGCTCAATCTAGAGCTGCAATTTAGGTTTGTAAAAGGTAAAAAAGATTTAAAGAGATGCAATGCCATTGTGCAAACCCACTAAAAAACAGAAAAAAATGATTTAGTACTTCCAGGTGCACTGTAATTCTTGGCAGAAAAAGCTAATTCCAGGTGTGTAACTTCAAAAAAACATCCAGCTCTGTTGTCAAACCTGGATAAAACCATCAAGTTAGAAAAATAGAAGCTAAACTAGGAACAAAGTCCAAAGTACAACTGCGGAAAGACAGCCTCTCCACTGAAGAAATTACTGCATATAAGTGAATCTCCCTATTACTTAAGTAAACATAGCTTGATTCTGGGCAGTATTTCAAAAGAGATAAAGCTTTGGCATGCATGAGCACATAGAAAGATGACATATTCGCAGTGGGAGGTATGAGGTGGGGTTTCCAGTAGTGCCAAAATTTCTCTCACACACACATGCTTAGGGCCAGATTCAAAGCTGCTGAAGCAAAGAGCAAATCTTTCCACTGTCTTCAACTGGCTTTGTATTCAACATTCACTGAGGCTAGCAGAAAGGGGAAAAAAAATACATTTGTTTCCTTATTTGCGGCCAAATCATTTACACATTTTCCTTCTCCTTTTAAGCCGGGGAATTCTTGTCATTGACTTCCTCAGGGGCAGGTCTTTAATCAACAGATCAAAATATAAGCTGTACCACAAAATGGAAAATACAATTATACCAGCTAAAGTTACTTGCTTCAGCAACACATGTGGTATGGGATATTAATATTCCATAATAGAATACACATTGATTCACTTGACACATTTTTTTTTTAAGAGCTTTTATTTATACAATGTGTTTATGGACAAATATGCATTGAATGCTTTCAAAGTCCTATTATGGTTTGATTTTAGTTCCACATATTCAGATGAAACGACCATTACTGGGACTAGAAACCTACAACACTAATGGAAGCTTTTATAGTTGGTGCCAGTTTTATATCCTGCAGGGTTAGTTGCCACTATATTAATATCCTGCAAGTCAAGTTAATTTTTTAAATTTTTTTTTAAAAAGAAAATATATTTTGCAGGCTCTATGCAATTTGATATAGCATCGCACTTAGTACATGCCAGTGCTCTGTCTGAATTAAGAGCCAGGGAATTGTACAAGGTCAGACATCCAAGTAAGTAGGTTCTGCAGAAATCCATGGCCACACAGAGGGAAAATGGACACAGCAACCTTGTCTCCCAAAGGTGCATGCAAAAACTCTTTAGGAATTAGAGTACTAGCTACAAAAGAGAGATTTTTTGGGAAAGTCTGCTTTTCCCTAACAGCTGGGCCTTCTGCTGCTGTGATGAGCAGCTGAGGGTGTGTGTGGCAGTGCATTCAGCACAATTTGCTCCTGTGAACCAACGTTTTTTCATTTGCTGTAACCTCAATTTAACAAAAAGGGATTTGAGAAACCCAATCCTTTCTCAGTCACACGATCACTCCCTGACTTTCAGTACTGCTGTCATCCGCAGGAGCCTAGACAGTGTCGTGCCTGGGATAACACATGGGCATTTCAGTGATATGAAAATAACGCAGGTGAATACAAACATCTTTTTGTCCTTGCGTTGAGACTGCTGGGCTGGGTGGCCATTTCTTATTGCAGAGGAGCAACAAGGTGTGACTCTGTGCACAGGGCAAAGCAATTAAGAGCCCAGCTGTGATTGCACAGGGCTTTCTATAGCCTCTCTCTCTTTCCCACACATAGCTATGTGCATGCAGGGGATGGGAAGGGGCTTTTCATTTCCATTCTCCACTCACCGCTATGATTGCACTAAGTCGGTACAGAGATCCTTATCTCAAAGAAGAGAGGAAAGTGAAATCTCCAGTTTTGTAACTATTTGAGTGCTCTGTAATATCTAGGGAGTTCAGAAGGCGCTGATTTTACTTTCATGGCATCATTGTGAACTAGAGGTGTTTGTTCTGTCCAGACCTCAGCATTAGGGCAGACAGGGTCCCAGTGGAGTAAAGGTGTATCATACCTACCATGAAGTGATACTGCTTTGGGTTTGCGATATTGTGATAAATCTGTTTTTCACTGAAAAGCACTGAGGAGATGTTTAAGTTTTTACCTATCATCTCAGACTCTCTAGAGTACTAAAGCTGCATAAATATTAAAGGCTTGTTATTTACATTAGAATAATTATCTTTATAGATATCAGTGCTTCTTAAGTGATTCATACTGCATAATTCATTCAACCAATTCTGCCCTTTCCTCTGTTTGTTACTCACCTGCAAACAGACTTTGAATTTTACAAATTTGTTCATTATTCAAATCATTCTAGGCTCCCTTCACAAACCTATTTTAGTAGTCTCCTTTGCTCAAAATCTATTGTCTCCTACCATATTTTTATCGATTTGCTTCTGTTGTTGCTTGCAGAGTGTAATTGAATATTTAATAAACAGACCTGAAACTCCCCCTGACTTTAATCGAGAGTTACAGAATAGCTGTGGGGATCCAACCTAATGCTTCTGACGCAGTCTCTGACAAGGTACGCTCCGTGGTCATTCTGACAGCAAGCTCTGACTCTTTTTGCTTCTTGTTGGAAAGACAATAATTGAGAGTTCTGTAGCACGTGGCCAGGTTGTAAAGCCTGGGAAATTAACTTTGGTGTTTACGTCCAAAGCAAGCGTGGCAAGACAGGTTTCCTTACACCACTGCACAGTGTGGTTCAATGAGATGGCATCAGAATGGGATTTCAGAGATTTGGTTCAGATCTGCAGCCAACCATTTCCATGCTGGGTTGCTTCCCACTGTGCCTCAGTTTTCTCTTCTGTGAATTGATATCAGTGTTGCTTGAGGAAGATCTTGCTCTGCAGAGACCACAAGTAGTAACAAACGCTCTTGACATCTAACTTCAGGCACACGTATTAAGTCGCTTCCCCTGAGCTATCTGAAAAGAGAGTTGTGAGAAGTTTCTTCACTGATTTCTAGCCTTGGGGCTGCTGTTCTGAAACAGCTCCAAGGCGATCCCTCACTCTGTGTTAAAGGAGTTTGGAGAGACTCACCATCTCATAGTTTGGGTATAGCACCTGAAGAAACACGGCAAGGCTTCTATAAAGAAAAATTAGTTTGGTAAGCAAAGTATTGTGTGTTTGTCCTTAGTTCAAATACTTTGATCTTTAAGATAAGAATAAGGAAAAAGTTCTTTTTGTTTTCAATTCAGTTCGTCACTATTCATTGCTAGTTTGTTTTGGATGCACTTCTGAGAAGTTGCTACCTGCCTAATGGGGAAAAAGAATTCAAAACAATACAGAAAATAATGAAGTTGGTAGTAAGGAACTAATTTGTAATCTGAGTCTACAAATAAATGATTGTAACAAATCACTCTAAGTAAAACTGGTTAAAAGTTTTGAAGAAAATGAATTCCTGTAGATTTTTAAGAAAAAAACCCCAAACAACCATACACTTCAAATCTGGCATTTTTTATCATTTCAGAGTAAAATTTCAAGATAAAAGAGTCTAAATTAAGTCATTCTCATTTAAGTTCAGTTCGAAACACAGTTTTCAGTTTAGTTAAGAAAATTTTTTTTTTAATTTTGCTGGTGGTTTCTCTCTCCATTAGAGACTAGTCTCAATATCTTTTATCTGTTTTCTTCCCACTAGAGGCAGACAGAGGATTTTTACAACTATTGAAAGCTTAGAAATGGAAAAAATTAAGAACGTAAATTTGGAATCCAAATCTTCTCCTTTATTCTAGATTTTCAGTTAGAAAAATATGACAAATGGCCCTGAATGAAATTTTCCTTGTAGTTTCTAATGCTTCTCTACTTAAAAATTTAAAATGTGATTGTTTTTCCCCTCATGTTCTGTTTTTTAGTTTCTTTCTCACTAATCTTAGTAATTTGCTTTTCCTCTACAAACAAGCTCTAGTAAAACATGAATTTCTACTTAAGAGTGACAGTGATTCAACTATTGAACATACATAATCACAATCCATATGGACATAAGTATCCTTGATATCTACTAACCACAACGCTCACTTTTAGCAGTAAAAACTAAAGTTGACTTTTACACCAGGAGTTTTACTTTTACATTGTTCACAAGGAGGAATGAGGTAAGCCTTAGCATTCCTGCAATGTTTTTGGACTGAATATATGGAGGTAAATAACATTTACTTATACAAATCCCTCAGCACTTCTCAGGTCACTTCTGCACCCCGACTCCTGCCAGCTGAAATGTTCAGGCGTGCCTGGTGCGGCAACTTGGATTGGTGTGTCATGGAGATAAAGAGTAGCTCAGGCTTTTTTTCTGGAGATCAGAGCCCAAACTCCACCCAAGCACTGGGGTGTCTTTGGAGGAGCAGCAGCACTTCCGTGCATTTCAGTGCCTGGCATTGCAGTTCTGATCCAGGTTTAGACCTGCCATAATCTGTCTGCCACACTGCAGAAAATCTATGATTTTCTTCATACCTGTCTCAAATTCAACTGATAGCAAGTTACAAGAACCAGAGCCCACAGAATATAACAGTCTCTTAAACTAGTCTCCTGATGAGTGATGGAAGCATCAAAGGAGAGAAACTACAGTTCTGCTCATTTTCACTAGTCCTCGTTTATCTTCCCACCTTCTTCTCTCCCTCACACCATGAATCATCCAACAGTTGATGCTTGGAGACACCATGTGTTATTTTGTCTCCCAGTCACTTTTATCCCTTCCTCATGCAATGCACCCACACAGACCCTGTGATCACAGAGAAGCCCTGGCCAAAATGGCTCAGCTTCCTTCCCAGGGTGTCAGAGAGCCAGGAAGAAAGGTTTGTTCAAGGTCTTGGCTCCCTCTCCTGGCTGGCTTTGCAGCAACTTAAAATGAGATTTTCAGCTCTTCAAAAATTAGTGTTTGCTTACTGCCAATGCACACTTGAAACAAGAGAGATGAGCACTCTAGTGATGAGACTCCGGTTAAAAAAAAAAACAAACCAGATTAGAAAGTTGGAAGCTAATCTCACTAAAAATATAGTTATTTAAAGTAAAATTCTCATGGTTTTGATATAGACTACTTGAAAATGTTTTCCTCCTGCCAGGACTACTTGAATGCCACATACATATGAGAAGGGGGAGGGTGTGTGTTATTTGTTTTTCTGGATTACCTGTATTTTGCTTTTGACCTGCGGGCTCTAGATTTCTACTTAGTGAATGTCCCAATAAAAGCTGTGTGTTATCCTTAAGCAGTGGTAGCATTCCCCCTACCTGCTAATTGCTTTATTTGTCCTTACTGCTTCCGTTCCCTCTTCAACAAAGCCTTTAGCATAAAGGGCAATGAGGTAGAACATGACAAGAAGAGTGGGAGCCAGAAGAGTGAATACTTCTGTAATTACACAGTAGCCTGGAGTAGCTCTTCTCAAATCAATTATGTAGCCTGGATTGCCCAAAACTCTGAGGACAGAGCCCTTGTTTTAATTTGCGTATGGAGCTACATGCTCTAATAATGGGCAAAATTCTTGCCTTGTTACCAGTTGCCTTTTATCAGAATTCACATAATTCCTTCCTTATTTATTTTTATCTAATTACTTTATTAATAACACATTGTACTTAACACAGCTACAAACCAATCATTGCAAATTGCTTTGCAAACTTTAACAAATGAAGTTTCGCCTTATCTTGTTGAAAATGTAGTGACGTGTCCATTTTTCAATGAGGAAAACTGAGGCAGAGGATTGCAACAGAAAGTGGTTAGAAAAAAGCAATTGGAAAACCACCCGCAAAATCCTGATAAATTGCAGTTGCAAAGTAAATTGTTGGGTAAGCCAAGTACTTAACCCAGCAATCAAAACATTCAGCCCAAACACCACTTGCTGTGCACTCCTCAGCATTATTCTTTCTGGGGGTTGTTGTATTGCTAGTGCCAACAAGATTCAGAAGTTTTGGAGACTGATTTTTATTGTTGTTGAAGAGTTTACTAAATAGATACTACTAAATAGATAGGTAACATGGACCTTATAGGGTTAAGGAGAATGAGTATTTTTATTGTCAACTGATTTCACAACTCCATTAAAGTCTCTTATCTTCCAAAGCTTCTAACTCTTGTTGTTACACAAGTCAGTGTTAGAAGTTCCTTGGCATCAGTGGCTGGGATCTGGCCCACATGGTGGTCACTGTCCTCAGGTGTTGTTTCTCATTTCTTCCCTGTGGGTCATTGAACAGAAGCTGTGTCCAAATGCCTGGGAAAACGTGGAATCAGGCAAAAATGTGGTTTTGATCCCTATTATCTTCATAAATGACCTACCAATGTGTAATGAGCAGCCAGAGTACCAATTGGTTTTATTTAAACAATGACTTCAGCAATGATGTAGAGAAGGGGAGAAAATATTTTGGAAGATATATTTTAAAAAATATTACAGTCACTGTGTTCATACAGAAGTTTACAGCAGGCAGAAGGGTAGCTAGTGCTGTTCCGGAAGCTGTTCAGGTAACTGGTTGTGCAGTAACAAACGTCTATATGCAGCAATAGAGGTGAAGGCCTGAAGTGAAATGTTGTGCCAAATTTTGGTGAACTAAAACAGTGGGGAAAAAAGTACATATTTTACTGAAAAGCAGTTTCAGTCTTCCTAAACTTTTCCAATTAACTGCAAGTAAATTTAGACTGAAAACATTTTCAGACTCTTAATTTAAAAAAAAAAAAATCAACTCAATACCCATTCATGAAAAGTTTGCCGTCATAATGTGTATTTCTCAGTGAAAAAGGTTTATCTGGAAAAAAAACGTGTCTGGCTCTAGCTGTAATCTTATCTGCATAACTTGTAATAGAATAACTATAGCTATAGAAAGACTTTTGCTCTTTTTTTGGCATAGCCGATCAATTAGATGCGTAGGATGGAGTTACAAAAGCTCTTACAGTTTGCAGGAGTTGCTTTGCTGTTCATGGCTTTATGAACAGCATAGTGCTAGAAATGATGTTACAAGGAGTGAATAGTATTTTGAAAACTGAGTTGTTCTTCTTTATGTCATGTAGCTAAAGCCCTCAATTGCCGCTAGTTTCCCATAGGATTTTGATGCCACAGAAATGCACACGAAGGGTCATTACTTGATTCATTCTGCCTCAAGGGGGGAAAAAAGGCAGTGGTATTATGCCTGATTTATACACAGGGAATTGAGGCACAGAGCGGCAGGCTTATTTTTATTCTGGTTTTGTTTTGGGGTTTGTTTTGTTTTTTTTTAATACCTGGCCAAATTATCAATAAGCTTTTAATATTAATTTCTATTTTTGTTGCTTTCACCATCACTGTATCATCTTTCCACCAGTAACCCTCATTGGCTGTAAGTAACTTGCCCAAAATCTCTGAGGAGGTCGCTGGGAGAGCTGGGAACTGAACATTTCTTATCTGTAATGACAGTCCATGCACACCTCTAGATAGCGAATAGAGATAAACCTTCATCCAAAATCCATGTCAGGTTCAAAAACACTTTTTAAAAGACAGCTGACCTACTGCAGGATTACAGTTTCAGGTGAAGCAAGCCAGAGCCAGAGCAGGTCCTTACTGAATAACCTGCTGTGTGCAAGGTGAAAGCAGCACAATTTCAAGGCTGCGTACCCTTAGAAAGTCCAATGATCCCATGGAGAGCGACTAATCGACTGGGAATGAACTCGTACATCTTGCAAGATTTTTTTTCTAGGCAAGTTGGGTGCTAGTAAAATAATCTAAAGATGCAAAAGTGAAAAGTTTAGTGGTTTATTTATTCCCAGAAGTCCAGTAGCTGGAGTACAGGCTTGTCCGTGGAGTGTCACCTCCTGTGCCTGGATTCTCAGTCATCTCAAAAGGCAGCATCTTTTTATTTTTATAACTCATTAAATTTCATGAGGATAATCTAAATGCATTATCATCCTGATATTAATTTGCCATTTTAGCTACAGCTATAATGTCCAGACAGTCAAGGACGCAGGGAATAATTGCTATTTGGGAGGAGGCAGTATTATGCAGTTAGATAGAAATCATCCCTTTAAGGATTTATAGGAAAACAAGTGGTGCAGTATGGTGTCCAGCTACCTCCCCAGCTACTGTTAATGCATTTGTGAAGGCATTAACACATTAAAGTTTGAGCTAGGCTCCCTCTTATCTTAGAACAGCCACCAAATGGCATTCTTGCAGTATTAACTTTCTGTCACTTCCAGCGCAAAATGTGACCTAGAGTAAAAGGCTCCCTATCTCCCCATCAGCTTCCTTAACTACTCCCTCTCAATGCATGTTAATTTTGGACCTTCGCTTCACAGTGCACAACTGGAAAAAAAACCCAATGGGCTTGTATAGTAATATTCTTCCAATTAAAATAAAGCATTTATATTGTCAAAGTTAAAGCTTATAAAGCCAACTTAGAGTTTTCCAGAAACTTCAGATACTAAGGAGCACGCAGCCTCACCACACAGGTTGCAGGCAGGTGCGTTGCAGTTGTTTGTCGCTGGTGTATCACTACATTTTCTAAGTTAACAAAGCAAAAATAAAGCAATTCTCTGCTTCTTTAAACATTTGGCTCCTTTTTTTTGTAGCCATGTGCTGCCTGCACACTGATATAACATCTCCCCCAGCCTTAAAAAGCCCCCTCCTGCCAAAATACAAGATCGATTTCTAAAACTTACAAAGCATTGTCGCTGCCCACAGTCCATAGTGACAGACAGGGGTCTGTGTCATGATGATCAGAGGCACAGGCAGCAGCTGGCAGCCCAGGCAGCTCTGCCTGCACTGAGGCCACAGCTGGACAGAGAGAGCTCCCCTTTCTGCTTTCCCAAATCTGGAGGCAGAGAGCAGAGATCACCTCCGCTTCGTGCTGCCGGATGAAAGGAGTTAGAAACTACAGCCAAATAAACTTCCCAAAGCTCCATATTATACTTGGTGTTGATGCCAGAGGTTGCTTTTCACACAACTGAAATTAACAATAATAAATATGACTAAAGTATCAATGAAGAATTACATACATGTGTGGCCAGTCTGACCTGTGGAAATGTGCACTTGTTTTTTGACTGATAGACGTGACTTTTTGGTTTTGTCAGCACAAGCATCACTCCAGCTCCGTGCTCTTCCAGTGCTCTTCACCACGGGAAGTGGCAGGTAGGGTTTGTCAGGGAGTGACTGATGCAGCCGATGGAGGTTTTTCCTCATAGCTGACTTGGGAACACTCAAAACCCGGGGCGGGGGGAGGCGGGGGAAGGGGCCGTGATCAGCCTGAACACGCTATGAAAAAGCATCTTTATCACTGGGAAAAGCAGAGAAAGCCGAAAGAGCTAAGCCTCCCTTCATCCAAACCTTTTACCTTTGAGGGCTGGGAGTTTAGGTTGATTTTTTTTGAATTTTTTTTTTTTTTTTTTAAGGAGGAAAAGGCTAGAGGGGGGATGTGGGGGGTAGCAATAATGCTGACCTTAATTAATGGAAGGCCCACTAGACCCGAAGGAAAAGGTTTGGCTCTCAAGGCCCAGGCCTCCCCCTGAGCCTCTCCTGGGTGTAATGAGAGAGCTCAGCTTCATTACTGGCAGCTGAGGGGAAGGGTCACTGGGGCTGGATTTGCAGGGTCCTCATTGAGGGATCACTCCATGCTGAGAGAAGCTGGCCATGCTCTTGGACACCTGGTCATTAACATTGCTAATTAGCGGCCATTAATCAGGGCCCTGGGTTTTTTGTTGTGTGTCACCGGCTCAGAGGAACGAAGTGAATAAGAAGATTGTTTCATTACCTCCACAAGAGGTGGAATGAAAGCAGTTCCCATCAGCTCAAGATGAGCTGAATTAAGGGAAAGGTTAGACAACAATTTAAGATGAGCTGCCAAGGGGGAGCTGGGGGACCTGAGCTGTCCTCTGAGAGGAAAACCAGTCACCTATAATTAATGAAATCTTCCACAACCTCACTCTAATCACCGTGTGAGCTTCTCACCAAAAAAACGTATCTTTTGCATCGGAAGGACTCTAATTTATCTGTTTATGAAGTTCTAATCTTGGCAAGCTTTAATTCCGTGGGATTTTAGCAACATATATATATCTGTATATATAAAAGCACAAGTCTGTATATAACTATATGCTCACATAGTGTGAGTGTGTTTATGCATTTGTTCAATATATTTACCTGAGTCAGTAAGGATACTTTTAACACAGTCAACCCCACTGGGAGGGGTAGGAGTGGAACACGACACAAATCTGTATAAAAAAGTATCTAGATTGTATTTAAAAGAGTTCATTTTTTTCTTAATTATATAAAAAATATTTATCTATATATTTGTATTTTTTATGCTATAGCTGTAAAAGCATAGAAGAAATCTGGTGTTTTTCAAAGGTAGAATAATTAAAAACAAGTTCCGTTTTGGTAGGTTAAAAATGACATGGGAAAAATGATAGTTATTGGCGTACATAGGCAAAAGTAAAGAATTTAATTAGCAACCAGATTGTTAAAATGCAATGTTCTCCTCCCATGCTGTATTGTCTAACTTTTGTGGAACAGGTGCCTAATTTTCCTAATGGGACACATTTTAATTGACAAAGTAGTGTGATTGCTTTATACAATTTTTCAGTTTCTTGCTTACTTTTAGAATAAAAAACTCTATTTCTACAAACTCCAATGCCCTCAAGAAAGTAATTAGAAGCAGGTTTTATCTGCCTGTCTGTTTTTATAAACCACTTTTTGATTTCTAAAACCAACTAACCAAAAGCTGGATTTGTTCTGCTGATGTGTGAGAGCCAGTAACTTTTAGTCATATGCACTGAGCATTTCAATCAAGTTGTTTGCATATCCATTCATTTCAGGAAGACTTTCAAAATGGATTACAAACATTTAATTGTACAAGGAATAAAATAATTAAGGAAGGACAAGTGGAAGCTAAAAATATGCGTAAGGTTTCACAACAGTTATTGGATCATTCTCATCATGGAGCATAAATTCCTTCTTGTAGTTTCAAAGGACTTTATTCATGTAAGGCACATCGTCTTTCGTAACAACAGAAAGTAAAACCGTGTTTCTTATGTATGTAGTTCTCTTTGTAGACCTGTGAGGTTGGTTTAAAATGGGCATAAAACTAATCTTTGGAGCATTTCATCTGGTCTGGAATTCTATAATATGATTTCTGGGACTTCATGGGAAAGTTGAAGGCTCAAGGGGAAATTACACAATGAACAGCTGAGAAAAAGTTGCATTCTGGCACAGAATCATGCAAATGGGGCACATTCTTCAGTTTTCTCATGACGGATTGTCTCTGAAACTACTGAGCCAAGTTGCTGAAATGCTAATGAAGGAGAAGCATCAATGAGTGGTGTCATCCTGGGGGCTTCTGAAGGGGACAGAGTAGGAGACAGAGGGAGGGGGCAAGGGGGAAGGAAGGAAGGAAGAAAGCGAATGAAAAGAAACGGAGCAGGAGGAGTTTCAAATATTGGGGCTGGCCCGCTCTTAAAATTAAATGGAGGGAGAAAAACATAGAGCCATAATAAACGCTGATAAACAAGTCCTTCTTGGGTTATAAAAACGAATTAAAGCCCTTACAAGCCGAAGAGCTCGGCTTTAGGCTGAGAGGAAGTGAGTGTGGGCACTACTAACATTGGGAATGGCCCTTCTGTTTGATATGTGGGGGAGATGGGTGTAGCCCCCCAGGCTCACCAGAGATAAGCCCGAGGGTAGCATGCCAATGTTTAGGGGACGGTGTGCTAGCGGGGTTCTTCAGTCTGCTGTCTCAGTAGAGGTAGGGGATGTATTTACTGCTGCATGGATCTCCACAAGGTTTATTGCTTTAGAAACCATGGAAGTACCTGAGAATGGTCCCATAGGAATTAGGGCTTCTCCCCTTATCTGAAGCAGGTGGGGGGATCAACAGCCCAATAGAAGTGTGTCTACACCAATGCACGGAGGACGCGCAACAGACAGAAAGAGCTGGAAGCCATTGTGCAGCAGGAAAAACTATGATGTAGTGGCTATCACAGAATCACGGTGGGATGATTCACACAACTGGAGTGCTGCTATTGGATGGCTCCAGGTGGATAGGCAACGAAGGAAAGGCAGTGGGGTAGCCCTGTGTGTTAGGGAGTGTTTTGATGATTAGTAACGATAGGGTTGAGTGTTTATGGTTAAGAATCAGAAAGGCCAGCAAGGCAGATATCATGGTGGGATTCTGTTATGGACCACTCAACCAGGATGGTTGGGAGATGGTCCTGAAGGTCAAAGGAGTCCAGGAAGGCTGGGCATTCCTGAAGAGGGAAATCTTAAAGACACAGGGGCAGGCCATCTGTATGTACCGAAAGATGAACCAGCGAGGAAGAAGACTGACCTTGTCGAACAGTGAGCTTTGGCTGGAACTCAGGAAATTTTGGAAGAAGGGGTAGGCAACTCAGGAGGACTACAGGGATGTTGTGAGGTTATGCAGGGAGAAAATTAAAAGGGCCAAAGCCTAACTAGAACTTAATCTGGCTACTGCTGTAAAAAACAATAAACTGTGTTTCTATAAATACATTAGCAGCAAAAGGAGGACTAAGGAGACTCTCTGTCCTTTATTGGATGAGAGGGGAAACAGTGACAAAGGCTAAGGTACTTAATGCTTCTTTGCCTCACTCTTTAGTAGTAGGGCCAGTTGTTCTCTGGGTATCCAACCTCTTGATCTGGGAGATGGGGATAGGGAGCAGAATGAAGCTCCCATAATCCAAGGGGAGATGGTTAGTGACCTGCTACACCACTTAGATCACACAAGTCTATGAGGCTGGATGGGATTCACCCAAGGGTACTAAGGGAGCTGGCAGAAGTGCTCACCAAGCCACTTCCCATCCTTTGTCAGCTCTGGCTAACTGGGAAGGTTCCATTTGACTGGAGATTAGCAAGTGTGATGCCCATCTACAAGAAGGCCATAAGGAGGATCTGGGGAACTACACATCTGTCAGTCTGACCTCGATGCTGGGGAAGGTTATGAATAAAATCACGTTGAATGCCATCATGTGGCATATACAGGACAACCGGTAATCAGGCCCAGTCAGCATGGGTGTATGAAAGGCAGGTCCTGCTTGACTAACCTGATCTCCTTCTATGACAAGGTGACCCACTTAGTGGATGTGAGAAAGGCTGCGAATGTTGTTTATCTGGACTTCAGTAAAGCCTTTGACACTATTTCCACAGCATTCTTCTGGAGAAACTGGCTGCCTTTGGCTTGGATGGGAATGAGCTGCTCTGAATAAAAAATGGGTCCAGAGAGTGGTGGTAAATGGAGTTAAATCCAGTTAGCAGCTGGTCACAAGCCAGGGCTCAGTATTGGGGCTGGTTCTGTTTAATATCTTTATCAATGATCTGGATGAGGGGATCAAGGGCACTTGATCTGCTTGAAGGTGGGGAGGCTCTACAGAGGGATCTGGACAGGCTGGATGGATGAGCTGAGATCAGTGGTATGAGGTTTAACAAGCCCAAGTGCCCGGTCCTGCATTTGGGTCACAACAGACCCGTGCAATGCTCCAGGCTTGCGGAAGAGTGGCTGGAAAGCTGCCCAGAGGAAAATAACATAGATCTGTTTGTCAACAGCTGGCTGAACATGAGCCAGCAGAGTGCCCAGGTGGCCAAGAAGGCCAACAGCATCCTGGCTTACATCAGAAATAGCATGGCCAGCAGCAGTAGGGAAGCGATCGTCCCTGTACTCAGCACTGACGAGGCCTCACCTCAAGTATTTTGTTCAATTTTTGGCACCTCACTATAAGGATATTGCAGTGCTGGAGCATGTTCAAAGAAGGGCAACAAAGCTAGTGAAGGGTCTAGAGAACAAGTCTTAAGAGGAGTGGCTGAAGGACCTGAGATTGTTTAGCCTGGAGAAGAGGAGGCTCGGGAGAAATGTTCTTGTTCTCTAAAACTCCCTGAAAGGAGGTTGTAAGAGAGGTGGCAGCTGGTCTCTTCTTGCAAGTAACAAAGGATAGGACAAGAGGGAATGGCTTTAAGTTTCACCAGGGGAGGTTTAACTTGGACATTAGGAAAAATGTCTTCACAGAAAGGGTTGTAAAGCCCTGGAACAGTTTACTCAGGAAAGTGGTTGAGTCGTCATCCCTGAAGGTATTTCAAAGATGTGTAGATGTGGTGCTGAGGGACATGGTTTAGTGATGGACTTGGAAGTGCTGGGCTAACAGTTAAACTCAATGATCTTAAAAGTCTTTTCCAATCTAAATAACTCTATGATGCTAAAGAGAACAGGATCCCATTGCAAGAATGTGGGTGAATGGTGCTTAATAATAGGTCTTTTACTTGGCACTACGAATTTTTACTATTTACTGTTTTTTTAAAAAGCATTTTCCTTATGGCACAGACTTTGTGCATTTCTGTACGTAAAGAAAGCCTGTTACTTCTCCTCCAAAAGACTGCTGAGCTTTACAAGCAGATATTTCAATGCTTAGCTATGAACAAATGCTCCTTAAAGTATTTATCTTACAAGTATTAGATTTTGAAACACATTTTTATTAAAAATACCCAACAGGCTCCATTTTGCAGACTTTCAAAATTGTTCTGTTCTCACTCACCCTAATAAAGGTCCAAAGATCTCAGCACTTGAACATCTGGCTGGTGGTTGCTCCCAGTCAGCGTTCCTACAGGCACTGGTGGGTGCTAAGCGCTTTAAATATGGCTCTCGACACTCCAGGTGCAACATGTGTTGTACAAGCTTGCAGAAGGGCTGCGAAAAGCCAGCAAGCCACAGAGGAACAAAATCCAGTCATCTGCCTTTGTCTTCGTTGCTGGTGAGAACAGAAAATTAATAGATGTCCTAAGTGTGTGTATAAATGGGGGGAAATTAAACTCTCCGAGTTTGGGTCAGCGTGAGGCAAGGCTGTGCAGCGGATGAGTCACTAGACCAGCAGTCTAAGGCCCTTGGTATTGACCTTGTTTATAACCTCTGGCAAGTCCTTTCACCCATTTTTGTTCCCTCTCCTACCTTTTGCCTCAATGTGTCTATTTAAAGATGTCGAAATGAAGACAACCACCTCTCCCTATGGCTTTTCATGTTGTCTACCAGGATAGGATCCCAGCCTGACCTGGGGTTTTCTGCTGCAGCTCTACTACAAGCACAGATAAAAACGGTGTAGCACAATGGTGCAAAATCTGACACATGAAATCTTTCAGAACAGTTTGGGAACAGCTTTGCTATATTGGGCCCATGGCAGTTAAGAGAGTTAGTGTTGTATGTAATTATGCTTTAATGGACTGCTTTAATGGTGTTTTTTTACTGCTTTCAGACCTCAGCAATGCTTACAGCCTTAGTTTCATAAGCAGATTTTAAATGTGGTACCTGTATTTGCACATGTAAATCACCGGGTGGTGTTTACCTGCCCACATACTGCTTCTTTTATAAGTTTATGTCACGTCTTGTAGCACCATTATAGCATCTAAGAGCTCTAGGCATGGAGCAGAACTTGTGCCAACACCAGTTTCCCTGGTGCTACAGTAATAGCAGGAGATAGCAGAGAGATGCAGGCAGATGTGGGAACACTAGAGCTCTTCTGCCTGAGGAACCATGGGCAGCAGGTTGAGGTTGGTGTTAGCACATTGGTGACCTAGTTATTGTCCACTCTGTTGCATTGTTTGGTAGAAGAGTTTTTGCAGATGGTATCCTGTCAAGTAAAAGGTGTAGATCAAAGGCATTTTTATTTGAAATCATTGTGACTAGACCACAAGGTTCAGACTTGACTTGGAGCTGGGTTGGCCATTTGATACTTAATGAAAGAATGATATGGGTAGAAGGGACCAGCTATGAAGAAGGCATGTGAGGAAATCTCTCTGGGTAACTGGCCCTGACCTCACAGGATAGGAGTTAAAGGAGGGCAGAAGGGAGCAACTCCTCCCTCATATAGTCCACATAGTCACACAGCCCATATTGCTGCTAACCTGCAGGGAAAGGGCTGACAGCAACACAGAGGTGTACGCACTGGAATATACAGCCTTTTTTACTTTCAAATGATACTGCAATGACTGTAATTAATGTGAGTATGGGTGCCATCTCTGCCTCCCGGGACTCATGCCACCTTGGCTGAATCCAGCCTCTCCACATGAAGCCCTGTTGTTCTATGCAGTGGTGTCCCAAAATGAGACAGGGTATGCTCCCATGCCCTCCCCACCGCTGCAGACATTTCCCAGTAGTTATTGCACCCCACCCTGCTCCCAGCCAGAGCACGTTGCCTCTCACAGATCCTTGGTGGCAAGCTCGGACTGCGCCAAACTAGACATTCACTCCTCCTTTATTGCTAGCCTTTCTAAAATATTTTCCACACCTCTGCAGGTGACAAGGGATTTCTCATCTTCCAAAAATCCTGCTTCTGCCGCTGCTTCTTTTCACTGATTTCCGAAGTTGGTGCCGTAACTTCCTGATTTGCTGTGGAAAGATTTCGCTCCTAGCCCATCTGCACATTTGAAAAAGCTGGTAAGTGCTGAGATGAAAATATGAGCTGTTTTCTGTAGGGTGGTTATATAGTTCTGTAACTGCTGGAAGGTATGTGTGCATTGGGAGAGGGAACAGAAAGAAAAGCTGTTTGGATTTTATTGCTTTGATTTAAATAAAAAAGAGTTTTCTCTGTAAGAGCTGGAGGTTCTTTGGTATTTAAGAAGGTTTTATGATGTTCTACCCAAACAGCACTGAAATAGTAAATGAATGAATTACAGCAAAGTAACCAGAACGCAGGATGCACGATCACGGCACAAAGCAGGCCAGTATAAAAAAAAGAAAAATCCGTGCATAAATAAACATGGAGAAACAACAGGAATCTGAAAGCGCAACTAAGGCCACAGTCTGAGTCCACTGAGAAAGCATGTGTATTGCCACTCTAAGTTTTGATTGTATCTAATCAAAAAAGTTAAATAACATTATTTATCTCTCAAACTAAATTTTTCAAAGTCTGGTGAAGTCTGAAAGCAGGGTTTTTGCTCAAAGGGTCATCTAAAATGCTATATTGTACACAGCGGTATGATTACAGTGAACGAGAATTGGGAGATCCTAAAACACGTTGACAGCCCCTAATATGTCTTATTGTGCTCCAGTGCTCCAGCTCGTATGGCACAGTCAGGAGGACCACCCACAGTTCATAACAGCCATAATGGAAAATTGTACGGGCTGCTCTAGCAAGGCATAATTGGATGGGCAAAAAATTGAGTTTTCCAGCTTTCAGAGCTGTTTACTTGACCTGTTCTAATTTTAGTTGAGATGGAATAATACATTTCTCAAGGAAATATTCAGGCATTGTCACTTTTTAGCCTAATAAATCTCATCTTCAGAACCATCTCTTAAGATCCTCACATTTCTAATGGCAAAGAACAGAAACTCTTTTGACATTATAGATTAAATTCACAGCAGTTGTAGAGATAACAGCACTTACACTGAACCATTTGAACTGCTTGGAAGTTTTATAGGAAGCAATGTGGGGTTTTTTTTCACCATATCATTTGACGTGCTCTCCCCAACATTTCCGGCCTGCAAATTACTATTTCTGACGTATCCTTAATGCAAGTCCTGGTGTGCAAGTGTCACCTTGAATTATGTTTATTTTGAAAGCTTGTGGACATCCCTGTTGCTTCCCTCCCTCCCCCCGCCCCTCCACTAGGGAAAAGCACTTTTTGACTGACTGCTGGGAATTGCCATTGGAGTGTGTTTACTTTGCTTCAAGTCCAACAGCCCTTTGGGCTGAAACTTGAGACGAGGCTACCAAGACATTTTTAAAAACAAATGAATCTTAAGCCATGTGACTTCCTAGGCAACATACCAGAGGCTGCAGAGCTCAGAGCTGCTAAGTTCATTCAGGCAAGTATCCACTTATGGGACAATGTAATTATATGGAGGGTTTGCACCAGGATAGTTTGGTTTGGAAGAATTATTGTCCATGGTGCCACTGGGTTCTGACAACAGTCTGCTTCAGCTGAAAGTTTATGCTATACCAACTTTAAAGTGATTGAAAAAGCCACAGAAAGGTGTGAAACTCCATGTCCTGACATATGGACCATGGCCCACGAAAAGCATGTGTCCCCAGAGTGCACCAATGCTTTGGGTGTTCCTTATTGCCAGAGCAAATAGTTGATAGCCTAGACAGGATGGCACAGATTAAATCAGCCTTAGACTGTTCTCATTTATGCCTTGGCCATAATTCACTTATCCAGTCCCCAAAATGGGGTATTCTTTGACCTTTCTAGTTCTGTGTCAATCTGGCTTGAGGTTCTTTAAAGCCACTAAAGCCAAGTACCATTTTCCTAGCAGCACTCTTACACTAAGGTTCTTGGAGCTGGTAAGACGTTCAAACCTTTATTTTTTTTCCATAGTCAGTGTGGCAATAGTTTTAAAACTTGAGACTACAGCATAAAAAAAAATCTCAGTAATTTCCAGTTTTGCAAAAATCACACACTTGTCATAAACCCGGAAAAGAATCCATTTTAAGGCAAACTGAAAACTTTTCTATAAATTGAATCAGTACTGGAATCTTCCTTCCACTAGCCCCTGCCTAGAGCCATCCTTGTCTGTTCAGACCCAAGGTGTGGTATGAAGACCCTGGAAGAAGCTCATCTGGTCTTCTCTGTTGACAGGAGCTTCTCTGACTCAGTGGGGAATTTGCCTTGATTTCATGGAAACTGGATCAGGCTTTCTACAGCTAAATAAAGGATCCCCTTTTCCAGGCTTTTGTGTAGTGTCTTTTGGCACTGCAAATTCTGTTCAGGGTATTAAAAATAATAATGTTGTCAAACTGACTTTTCTTCCTTTATATTCTAGCTTAAAAAATCTAACTGAGAAAAAAGCATAAACTCATCAGGCGTTAATCTAAAAAAAAAGTTTGGAGCCAAATATCCATGTTCAGTCTTTTCATTTTGTAAACAAGTGTCCTATTAGACAGAGATAACACATAAGGGGTACAGCTGACAAACAACACGTTCATAGGATCTATATTCACTCTGAAGAGAAGGGAAAAAGAAGGTATATTTACCAGTAATTAACATTTTAACTAGTGTTTGGTGAAATTCATAATGTGATTAAAAAAATAAGAATTCCTGGATCACAGGGAAGAATAATTACCTAAATAAAAGCTACTGAAAAGTTGTCCAGAGGTATATAATAATAATAGTAACAATAAAAAGGCCCCCCCTCCCCAGCGGGAAATGATTACCCAGTAATCCATGCCACTTAGTCAAATATCAGGACAGAATCCCATAGGCCCATAATTAGCAATGTAACAAGCAGAGCCTTGAGAAAACAAGCCAGTCCTCAAGACAATAATCTTCATTGCTAGCACCCATCCAACAGGCTTCATCTCAAGGAGTGAATGAGGCAGGCAAGATAATAAAGGGACCTACAGAGCCAGCAGGAAGGTTCCCCATGTGCTGCTTTGAGTGGCCTTCAAGGGGGTAAAAGGAGGAGAGGTAGGAGAGGGCAAAGCAGTTGTGCTCCCCCCTCCCTCCACCCCAAAAAGAATGAAAAAGAAAGGAAAAGAATCCAACTTGCTTCTGCAGAAGCTGCCTAGCGACACACAACTAATTACTATGACTGGTCCCCTGTTTGCAGATCTTGTTATCAGTAAAAATAATAATAAAATGAGCCCCAGCAGTCTGGATATCTGCAATTACAGTGTGAATTGCATGAGAGGATTATATGAAGTGCTCTTGGCGTGGAGGGTGGGGGACCAAGACGCTTCAACTTGAGAGCAGTAAGCAGCTGCTTTGGGGCTTTGCACCTGCTGCTCACCAGGCTGTTTTCACCTCTAGACGAAAACAGGCTTCTCTCTCTTCCTCTGTCTCGTTTCTTTTCACACAGCGCACAAACGTAAGGATTTTTATTGTAAAAAAAAAACCCACAACAAAACCACAACAACAACCAAAAAAAAACAGGAGAGAAAATGAAATCGTCTTCTTAAAGAAGTTTCACTGAAGAAACATGAGAGGCATCTTATGGCAGTGAAGGGGAATCTGAAGATGGAGCGCAGGGCCAAAGAAACAGGCAAGCCGGCTCCATTTTAATGCAGAGGCAGCAGACAGAGTGCGATCTGAGATTGGCAAAGTTTCAATGTAAATCCAGGGGGGCAAGGGGGATGGGGCTGGGATGAGAAGAAAGGACTCTTTTACTGTTTCATGCTTCTAAGTCCTGCCGATCAGCATAAGCTCAGCTCGACATTCTGGGAATAGCAATGAGGCACACACAACAATCAAAACACCCTAAATCTGTTTGATGATTCAGACACTTCGTGCATCTGCACCGACAAAATGGGACTTCAATTAAATAACTTGCAGATTTCCGCAGAGGGAGAAAAAGTCGGGGGAACATGAGGATTTTTAATTAGTAACTCCAAATACAAGCCGTTTTTTTAATTAGGTGTTTGCACTACCACTTTATTCTTAAAGGGAGATTTGTAAGCGCGTGGGATTGTTGTGAAAGAAGATCCTGGACGGTTTGTTCCTAACATTTTGTTGCAACATGCATTTGCTCCTAAACAACTTTTCTTTACCAAATGAAACTCAGCTACAATCCCAAGCAAGTTGTTCAAATTAAGGCCGAGATATTTTTGGAAATCTTAAGTGCATACACACATCTATAAATATATACACTCGTATGTGTAGTGTGGCCAGGATATGTTTCAAGGCCGTGTAACAGTTTTCCTGTGTTTCTGTGGTTGAGACTACTCTCTGTGGTTAATCTGGTGTTATATATATATAAAACTGTACTGTTAGACATTTTATGCATAACTCTACTGTACACAGAGTTTAAATAGAGATAGCAGGAGTTTGTTACAGAGTTGAATGAAATTCCCATATAACCTTACTGCACTGCAGCCACTATTTTTACAGCAAACCACTAATGATTGCAAGCTTCAGAGTCTGAAAAACGATGGGTGAAATCCTGGACCCTTTGAAGTCATTGAGTGCTTTTCATTGACTACTGGGGTCAGGATTCACGCTCAAAATCTCTCGAGTGTGCTCTGGCATGGCACAGTGATGTACGTGTCTCTCAAAAGCACACACATGCTCGGCAAACCTGCAAAATCCCCTCGTGAAAAAGCATCCTCTCTGCAGCAGGCCATGATTTTGGAGCCCTAGAAAACAGTTCTAGTCTCTTTAGTTGACTAACACTTAGTGACACTAGACTGAAGACACTTCTGTGTTAATTTTAAAAGTATGACCAAAGAGGAAGCTGTGGCATTAATATATTTTTGAATCTTTATCTCTTGGTTCTTGGACAATTTTTGCTTTGACAAAACATTTACAATGATGTGGAAGAGATTAAACATTGGATTTTTTCCCCCCATTCCTTTTCCTAACAGGAGTACAGCAGGGAGATCATATAAAGAGGGACTATAATCATTTATCCAAATGCAAACAAACCTAAGTATGAGGATTTACCACAGACTGACTTTCTTTTTTAAAAATTTATTTCATGTGTTAATACAAAGACTATTTAGCAAAAGTAGAATGCCAGGATTTGCATATGAATAGGTACCTAAAGATCAACGAGATCAACTCATTAGGGCCTGAACATCTAAACATAAGAAAGTCAAAGAGGCCAGAGCTCAAGAGCCCGCTGCTGAGATTCCCAGTCACTAATCCAAGCAAAGCTGGTAGTTTTAAACTTATTACTATTTTTCCTGCCTTAACAAAAAAATCCTTTACCTGAAATCAAAGAAAATAGCCTAGTGATTGTGTCTGGGACTTAATTTCTTCCTTTGCCACAGCCTTTTTCCATGGCATTGGGCAAGTCATTTAGGATGGGATTCATCTCACCTAGCAGTAGCTGTCTCAAAGGGAAGGATTGTCATCTGGGCTTCCTTTGCAATCAGTGTGAAAAAGACACTTTCCACAGGGCCGTTCATTCTTGCTGTAGTATCACCTCCTAAGACAGTGTTGAAATCTCTGGCTGCAGGTGCTTATCTCATCCTCTCGCCTATGCCAAGAGTGTCTCAGAGTAGCTCAGACTGAAATGAGTATGGAATCTGATGTGCCTCAGTTCATCATCTGTAAAATGGGATTAAGTGATTAATGCTACCCCTGTATCTCATGGGTGAGTTAGGAAGTGGAATATATTATAAACCATGAGATGTTCAGATATTAAAATAGTGGGAGTGATATGGATGCCATAAAAAGATAAGGTCCTGATCCAGTATCTGTGGCAACCAAGGGAATCTCTCCTCTGGCCTTTTGTGGGTATTAGATCAATCAATCCCCAGTGACATTATCCATTCACTGCAGAGTAAGTGAAGGTATGGCCAGAATTTTTCCACCGGCAGAGAAGGGAGAGGGTATGGGAAAGCCCTGACCTTACTCTATGCTTGAATAGTAGGAAGAGGGAAAGCACAAACAGGCTTTCAAAGCTGCCTACAGGATTTGGACACATCAGCTTATTAATGTTAGCGGAAATTGGGCATCCACATCTCTGGAAATTTCAGCCTCTGCATTTACAACACAAAAAGAGCCCAACCACAGAGGAGATATTTCCCTAATCTTGGCACCACTGCAGATTTTTGTTTGAGCTTCCTTGGATTAGACCTTTAGCAAACGGCACTGCTTGGATGTTACGGGAAGGACACATTTACTCTTCATCCACACCGAGGTGTAGCAGCCGAGCGTCAGGGCAGCATATTCTCATGCCTAGATCCCGAGTCTGTCATTAAATCCGTCTTTTGACCCTGGGCAAGCCACTTAACCTCAGTTTCCTCTGACTGTAAAATGTAGATAAAATATTCCCTGCCTCACGGCAGTGTTGGGAAGATTAACAGTTAGACATTGTTCTGAGAGCCTTGAATAAGAGCTGTGAGTGCATGCAGAGTACTGTTTCTATTGGATACTGCTTTCTCTTTCTACATACAGAAGGGGTGACTTTTAAACTGGCAAGAAGCCCAGGCCCGTGACTAGTGGTGTGCCCCATTTGAATGCACAATGACTACAGTTGCATGCACAAATTGGGTATCCGTGCATGGAAACTGGACACACAGTTGTTTACAGAACAGAAGAGTTTCTCGCACTCTCTTGGAAAACTCAAGGACTCCATTTATTAAGTAGAAAAAGCAATGCCCCCACCCGTGCAATACCAAACAGCTTCAAGACAGCATTTTAAATGGGTTAATATGGTATAATATCATGCCCTCCAGAGACTGCAAGGGGGGCACTTTATGTTGACCTGAGTTAAAATTTCACACTCATTTTACAACTCTTGCAGTCTCTCTTGGTTTAAATGTGCCAGGCAAGATCGTTTTGGGGAAGCTGAGAAGGGAAAAGATCTGTGGGTATTTTGTTTGACGTGTGTAAATCAGGACTGAAATAAACGGTGTAAGTGCAGTTTACCCTGAGATAAACTGGACTTGGCTGAGGATCTGGCATTCTTTATATACGAGCCTATAAACAAACCACAATCAGGACAGTGTACATGCTGTGTGAAGCCTCAGGAGGGCTGCTTGGCCAGGGGCTGGGCTCTGCTACCCTCACGAAAGAGCCCTGGGAGGGTTGGGTAGACAGGGATAGCACAGGACACGGTGGTCTAGGTGGTGATGTGCTGATGAGCTGTGGTGGGAGGAAGGGTGGCTGCATGCTTCCTCTGTGCACAGTTCGATCTTCAGGTGTTTTGCAGGATCATAACTTGGAGTTAAAAAGAAATCTTATGAATAATGTGGGGGTGAGAGGAGAAGGAAGAGGGAGTGAGTGCAGAGAGCCGCTGGCTTGGACAGCATCATTTTTCTCACTCACACAGAACTCCTTTACCTACAACAGCTAAACCTTTATCTAGGAATATCACATATCTCTGTATTCCCTGCTTTCCACCTGGCTGTCATTGGAGGTATCCAGAAGAGGTGGCAGCAAGCTTTTCCATTTCCTTTCCTGTGCAATACAGCCTCAGGGCCAACCTTGCTCCAAGAGCATCCTGCTTACAGGTGCCTTCCCATGCTCTAGGCTCTACCTGTCCTGCGGCCCTGTTAGCAGCAGAAGTCAATGCTCCTCTCACATCTCAGCACATTAAAAGGAGCTGATATTCTGAGGTGATATCAGGCCTTGTTGCCTTATTTATGGTGAAGAAACAGGCTGCCTAGGTCTCTCTTCAGGGTGGGTGAGCAGCATCAGCTTAGGATGTCCCCATCGCTACGGCTTATCTGCTTTAAGCAGTAATACACTAATTTACTACTGTGGTAGGAATGATTGAAATCTTTAGACATAATGGAGGAAGTTTAATAGGGTCTACTGAGAAACCCAGGTGT
The DNA here is from genome assembly GCA_013396935.1 of Baryphthengus martii. Classification (NCBI taxonomy): domain Eukaryota; kingdom Metazoa; phylum Chordata; class Aves; order Coraciiformes; family Momotidae; genus Baryphthengus; species Baryphthengus martii. Next base: position 348,243 of record VWZK01021423.1, read on the forward strand.
TTAGATCAGCTTAAAAATAATAACCTTCTCCCCTGCTGAGCACTTTCTTTTCACAGTAAGCTCAGCTTTTATTCTTAACCATAAAGACTACCTCAGACAGGAAATTATTCACGTGATTGGTCTTTACAAGTAGCAGAGGGTTTAAACTCGGGGCTGGAGAGGTCATTAGTGGACAGCCATGTGATTAACCTTTGCTTGCCCGTTTCTTTTCACACTTTGTTAACAGCTCCCATTATTGCCCTTCTGTGTCTCAAGGAAGTAGTTTATTGACAGTATTAAAAATACATAGCTACAAATTCCAAAGAGCCCATCTTTGTGTAAAACCACCAGTAGTTTCTAGCCAGATGATATACATGGGGCAGAGCCCCTCTATTTCTGATGAAAGGGAATCCAGAAATATTTTCACCCGTTAACACTGGATTTGAGTTAACATCTGTTTGTTCTACCCATCGCAGGACCTGTTCCCCAGCTTGTCTCAGAAAGTTTTATACCACAAAAAAGCTGAGGTTTAGTTAAACAGTAACGTTAGTGCTTGTCTTAATGTACCACAGCTTAATAGGAGTCACACCAGATGCTCACTATCTTTTTGAATAAAGATGGACATCCAAAGTACTTTGAAATCTTAATCAAAATGATGCCGGCTGTACTTTCTGTGCTGTCTGTTTTAATTTTGAGATACTTCATGTGCTACTTACTTGTTTTCAAACCAAGAGAGCAACCTTGTGATTCTGTTCTCAGCGGAGCTGACTGTGCCTCCAGAGCTTGTGGTGCTTTGGGCAAAACACGGCTGGAGAGCAGCGTGCGTCGTCGCTCTGTCCTCATATCCGCCTGTGACACTGTCCCCTCCTTCTAACACTCACAGACCCGGTAGGATCTCTTCCCACAGCCAAAGAAACCAAGCCACGGGAAAAACAACGTTAAGGCAAAAGTGAAATGTCATGGAAGAGGAACAGACGTTCTGTGAATATAATGCCAAGTGGCCACATTTTGCCCTTGTCTGGATTTTGCAAGTGTCTTGCATAAAATTAATAGTGAAGATTGCACCGAAAAACCAAAACCTGCAGCAAAGGATTGCCTCCTTTACTTATTCATTTTGCATTGTTGTTGCAGGGTAAGTTCAAGAAGTGGGTGAAAGGAGGGAAGTGTTCAATGGGGGTCTTTCCAAAGCAAAGGGATCTTTTGGACAGAAAGGAGAGTGTCAAGGCATTTTGACAGAAAGTGGCTGAATGTGTCTTTTCTAGTTAACTTCTGTGAACTGTTGGGCATTTCCGCACACAAAGGGGCACTTTCTTGGCAGCTGAGGAGAGAGGGCAGAAGTCCCAGAGGGCAAAAGAGAAAGGCTAAAGGGGAACGTCAGTTTATGAATGCAAAACTTACAGTAGATTTTTTTTTTTTAAGTAGAACATGTACACTGAAGAAAGCCCCTGGGCAGCTGTAATTTCCTCATCTGGCATTTATTTGGCAGAAAACCCAAGCCTCAGTGAATTTACCAGTGGCTCAGGAAGCATCCACCCACCCCATCACTCAGCCTGAGCTCAACCCAGCAGAGTGCTGAGCTTCTTCAATTCCTCAACACCTTGCAGGGATGAGACCATAGCTCAGGATGGCTCTGGTCCTGGTTAGGAACTGCAGATCCCAGTGTCTGTTGTTGGACAAGGTGAATACTTGAAACATGGAGATTAAAATTCAGAGAACATGCATGCAGGACCCTAGAGGTAGCTCAGGTACCAAGCAGCTCTGGTGTCTACGTCATTTGTGGCACCCAGGCTGGATTATTTAATGCTGTCTCAGTCAGCTCTACACTATACTGATCAGATATATCCTAAGAATTCAGCACTCCCCTTCTCCATCACTTACTCTATTTAGACTTCTGGGTTTTAAATAAAATGAGGAAATTAAATTACTTGACAGAAGGGAAAACAAAAGGCATCTTTAGGGATTATGAAAGCTTTCATAAAGATAAACAACAAGGAAAGCACCTTTTTTTTCTCTGTAGTTTTACCTGCATTTGACTATTTGTTTATCTACAATCCAAGACAGACTAGACTTTCCTTTATGATGACTATAGATCAGAAATGAGGCAAGATTTTGAATTTACTGTGAGAGAATTAAATGAGAAGCTATTCCAGGGGAAAGGTGGTATCAGTCAGAAAGGCTCCTGTAGATCTCTAGAAACAGCTGAGAAGGAGCAGTAGGAATTCAAAAGCTATGCAAAAGCAGCTATGACAGGAACATTTCAAAGCTACTGCTGAGGTTCCCATTTAATTGCAGAGTATATAATTTTATTTACTCAGAGGGGGAAATTCAAGATAAGGCCCCAAGACAAAGGCAGCATTAGTTGGCTCCATAGACCATCTTGGAATTGGCTATTTATGTATAAACTGATCAAGAAGTAGTTTTGTGAGGAGAGTTGCAATTGGTTTTTGCATTTTGACTTTCCCCTCAGAAGGAAGAGCTATGGTTTAACCAAACTTAATTTACATTACTGTTTAAGAGCAAAGGAGAATGAAGGCGCAAAAGCCAGATAAGGATTCATTAGGATGTTTTTACTTTTGAACTCTATTAGAAAGATGTATCTGTTCAGCTGCATAAAAACAACATAGCAGAGGTGTTAGTGAAGTCTGAATGGTGAAGAGCCTCTACCCAACACATTTTACTAATTTACCTGTAGCTGGTAGCAACCCTCTAATTAAAGCTGTGTCAGAGCTTCTACGTATTCTCAGCTTTCTGGAATTTATCACTTGGCTTTAAAAATTAGCTGCTGGCTAAAATTTGTCATACAAGAACTTACATAGGAGTGTGTTTTAAATAATAATAATCAAAAAATACCCCACTTTGACAGCTTTATAAGTTATTACAGCATTTCAAAAAAGAAATCTGTCAGTTTAAGTTTTCTGAGGACCCCCTGGAAATGGCACTGTCTGTTAAACAGCAGTCTCTGACGTTTGGAGATTGTTTATAAGTGTTGGGACCAAAGCCAGGTATCTCAGCTGACGCATGTTTCCAAAAGGAGTTATTGCAGGTGTGTTTTATTAACTCACCTCCCTCTGTATTTCTTCTGTATTTCAGGTCAGAAACTTCAATGTCTGGGTCTCCCTGGTCTACTTGTGTTGTTTTATTCTGACTTCAGTACAAAGGCAGGGTCACATTTGGACTAGGTCCTTGTGCTGTTGTTTTGTTTGGATTTTGGTTTTGCTTTTGCTTTTTGTCTAGTGTAAAAAGCTGAAATTTGGCTGAGCTTGGGATTGGGAGCTCCCAGCTGGAGTTGTTTGGCTGTGCACTGCTCCTTCTTCCACAGTGGAGGTGTCAAGGTAAGAATATAGACTGTACTTACTTACTCCAGTGCTGTACCAAAGCTGTGGGTTAGAGTTGTCCTGATTTTCATCTACTTCAGTGCAGAACAGGGAAGACACATAGCATCCTGATTTGGGCCTGTCCCTGTTCTCCTATGCTGGGTGCAAGTCACCCTCAGACTGTCAGTCAGTAGTAGTAGCAAGGTAAGAATTTGCTCTCTGCACTGTGCTTTGTACATAGCTTTTATAGGTGGCTGAATGCAGGACTCTCTGGTGGATCTTGTTGTAAGACTCTCTTCTGTGCTATCATCTCCCATGGGTGCTTTTTCCTTGGAGGAGCCCAGAGAGCTCCCTGGGAACTGAAAGTATTTTGGGGATGCATTCAACATGCTATGAATGAGAGGATTTGGCACTTGGTGAGATAAATAAGAGGGGTTTTTTTATTCACACAATTATTTCTGCCTATAAACTACTTTACCTCAAGCATACTTTACCCTGCTGTTCCATGTCTCCCTTAGTAAGGAGACATCCATGTGCTGTTAGAAAAAGTGGTTGGTTGCCCACCATTCTGAGGCCACAGACTTAACTACAGCACCCTGAAGTCAGCAACACCTCTTATTCTGAACCCTGAGGCTGCTCAGTGTCTCTGGCAGGCTTGATAGTTGCTTCTATGTTGTGGTTTTTTTCTGTGCTTTCCCAGTCAGAAGAGGTTTCAGTTGTGGACACTTTTTGTGCATGTTTTAGTTTAGCTGTATAGCCAGGGCATGTCTAAGCAGGTGTAAAAAGGCTGTTCTTTTTCCTCATGTTGGCTAACATGACTTCAAATATCCTAGTCTGAGCGGTGTTTTACCAAAAAGATAAGGTTTTGGGGAAGGGAAAGTGTATTCAGACTGCCATCAGGGCACACTTTGGTGTTTTAAATACACAGAGACCTCATTTAATGCCTCAGCAGTAGGCTCACAGCTGTACAAATCTGACCTGAGGAACCCCAAAAACCTGTTGCTTTTCTGATACAACCTTGTGACTAAACTTTGCCATTGCAAGGTTCATTTTGCTGGGTTGTATTGGTTTTAAGCTCTGGTTTCTGTTATATTTGATACACCTGTTATGATTTGGAAGGTTGACTCAGGCTTGGAGGGTCCAGGTTGGGATCTGAGCTTTGCTGCAAGCTGATGTGATAGAGGAAGTCCCTTCAGCCACCTGTGTCCCCCTTATTCTTGCTGTAAAAACAGACTGATGGTACTTCTCCCCTCTCCATTTAATTGAAAGCTTTTAGAAGGATGCCCTTCCTACTACTTTGGTGGAGTGTCTTGCTAGTTTGTTTGATTTTTTTTTTTTTGACTTTTTTTTTTTTTGACTGATAGCTCTAGTTTTTGCTATAATTCCAAAACTAACTAATGTGAAATGAGTGAGGCCACAGTTCTTCCCAGACTGTATAGGGTACACCATATCACAGTATCGAGAATTTTTTGGTGAGAAGAGATAATCATAGGATACCAGGTTGGAAGGGACCTCAAGGATCACTTAGTCCAACCCTTCAAGGTAAAAAAATACAATTTAAATGAGATGGCCCAGCACCCTATCAGGTGAGTCTTTAAACTGTCCAGTGTAGGGGAATCCACCTTGGGAATTCCCTTGGGAGATTATTCCAATGTCTAATTGTTCTCATGGTGAAAAAATTTCTCCTGGAGTGCAATTAGTATCATCCCAGGAGTAATTTGTACCCATTACCCCTTGTCTTTTCCATGTGACTCCTTGTAAAAAGGGAGTCTCTATCTTCTTGGTAGCCACCTTTCATGCACTGATACATGGTAATGAGGTCTACCTTAAGCCTTCTCTTCTCAAGGCTGAACAAGTCTAGTTTTCTCAGCCTTTCTTCATACTGCAGGTCTTCCAGTCCTCTGATCATCCTTGTGGCCCTTCTCTGAACCCTTTCCAGCCTGTCCGCATCTTTTTTGTATAGTGGGGGCCAAAACCGAACACAGTACTCGTGGTGTAGTCTGACTAGTACTGAGTAGAGAATTAATGAATACTTTTTCTCTGCTGGTGGTGCCCCTGGTGATGCAACCCAGTATCCTGTTGGCTTTCTTTGCCACTGCAGCTACACTGTTCACTCATGTTGAGCTTGTTGTCCACCAAGACTCCCAGGTCCCTTTCCACAGCTCACCAGCCAGGTGGATCCCAGTCTGAGCTGTATTCCTGGTTATGTATTCCCAGGTGCAAGACGCTGCACTTGTCCTGGTTGAAATTCAAAAGGTTCATAAGGATCCCTGGTCCCCCAGAATTCAGTATTCGGCCCCACACTGTTTAATGTCTTCATAAGTGATTTGGATGTACACAGTTTTAGTCTTTTTTTTAATAGCTCTTTCTGTCCTGGAAGTCGTATTTACAACTGTATTCCAAGGCATCACCGTCTGATGTGTACATGAGATCTTTGTCTCTACGTAATGCTGAATATTAACTGCAGTTTTAATATCTTCAGAAAAATTACTTTCCTATTATTGAAACGTCAAAATAGCAAATCAAGCTGGGTAGGAACTCTGTGTTTCATCCTGGATAGCACATGCTTTGGGTTCAATGGGGCATCTCTTCTCCAAGTGCTACCTAGAGCACTTGGCACTGCCAGATGCTTGGCTGCCTTTTCCAGAGTGCTTTCTTAGGGTGCTTGGTACTCAGGCTGTCAGGACAAAAGCTGATTCAGACCAACTTGATGCTCAGGTATACTGAGAACTAAACTACGAGCAGATACCATCAGAACACATTTCACTTGTGACCTTTCACAGCCTATGAATTGGAGGGATTTTCCTTTGCTGTGGATCGAATTTAAAACTACTTCCCAGGAGTGAAAGGTCATTGTGTGGAGTCATGATATCCAGTTAAATACAGCTAAATAGAACTCGTTAGCATCACAATGAATGGAGTTATATATTACCTGCTTCGTAGGATGACTGAGTGGAGTATAAGGAAGAGGGGGGCAAAGGAATAGATCCCTCATCGTTCTTAATAAAGCAACTTAAAGCAGAGGAAAAGCACAGAGAGTGGAATTTGTCTAAATCTGCCCTTTAAAATCGGTTTCTTCTGGCCAGCAATATGAGTGGTCAGAAAAACATGGGAAGTGTTGCATAAAGGATATATTCTACTCTTGCTGTGTTTTGCATTCACAGGAGTTACAGATCCATCAAAGTGAGAATATACTATTTACCACCTCCCAGCAGGGCTTTGATCTCCAGATACTGTCTGCAATGAGGAAAAAGGAAATCCAGTGATCTCGTGTCTGAAATCAGATTCCCCCAGAGGGACAAACTGCACCTCTAGTCACTATCTGATTGGCAGAGGGACCTTGTATATAAGCGGATCCATGACACCTTTTATCCTTCCAAGCCATCTCCCTTCTGGGGAGTATTTCTTGCTCTCCAGACCTTTGCTAATGACTGTTATTTCAGCCTTTCTGTTTCTGGTCATACCTCAGGAAGATTATTTTCTTCAGACTGAATGTGAAGCTGCCTGGCTCTTTCCTCACCTTTGGCAGCAGGTCAGGGAATGTGAAATGAGTGCAAGAGGCTTTGGGAAGTACTTTTGGACCTTTGGTGAAGAGGCTGTCTACAAACAGGGAGGATGTACACACAAAACTTAGCATCATTGTTCTGTGAAGTGAATAGTTCATAGTCGATCATTCATCTGGTGATCTCCCCTGCTTGGCATGGTTGGCTCTTTGTATTCTTTTTCTCCGTTTTCTGGAGGAGGGAAGGTTGGATGAGATCAAAGAGAAGGATCAGCTCCTTTGTTTATTTTATATGAAACACTCATTGAATTCTCTCAACCTTTTTTTAAAAGTGGTTCCTTTGCTTTTGTATATTGATTTGACTTTTCTGTATTTATTCAAGACTTAATGTTCATAATAGCTAAGGAAAATATCTCTGCTCTGGCTTCCAGAATAAACTGGACTCTGGGACTCCTGCACTCAACAAATGTACCTGAACTACTATGTCCCTGAGGATAGGCATCTCTTCTTGATGTGCAGAATTCAAGCCATGGATAAGCTGACATTTTGCTACTTCTCTGGCTGGTTAAGCAGAACCCAAGCTGTGGAAAGTGGAAAATGTAAAAGAAAGAAATCAGGTTTTGAGTGTCTCAGGCTCTCCTGCTCCCTCTCAACACCAGATCCAGCAATCTGCTGCAATCCAGGAACTGGGGCAGACATGCTCTCAACAAAACCAGGTTTTTTTTCTCAAGTCAGATGACTGTGTCAGTAATTTAACAACAGTTTTGCTCCATGCTGAAACTACTGGAGATGCCATAGGTGTGATTCAGCATGTAGCAAAGCTGCTGGTGACTGTTGAGGCAGCATGGCTGCATTTGGAGTTCCAGACCAAAACCATGCAGTTCTCAAGTGATAGAGAAAAGTTGCGGCCCTCATCTTATCAAGGGAAATTTACATTTCTTGCCCCAAGGGTGATACACCAATCATACCTCCAGGCAGCGTGTTCTGGCAGCCAGAAGCAAGTGTGTAAGATAAATGGGAAGGAGCAATACAGAAAAGGGTTCAGTAATGAAAGTTCACACTTCTACATGCTAAACCATGGATCAGTCATGGTGGGGGAATTATTTTGTTAATGTACCCAAATAAACCAACGCTCCGTTCTAGCAGACCTTATCTAAGCATTTACAGTGATTCAGTGAAGAGATCTTAATGGAGGATGGTGCTTGGAGAAGTCTGGAATATTTTTATTTTTTTGTTTTGGAAAAGGATAAAACTCGTGTTTTAATGACTTCCAATAAACCTGCCATCCGTGTACTGGGAATACCTCAAAATTTCCACCCCTGCCTCAGGCAAGCTTCACTGGAGTTAGGCAGTGCTGATTTACACCAGCTGAGGTGCCTGATTTTGTTTTATTTTATTTTTATTGGGTTTTTTTTGTCCTTGGTTATAAAACTTTTACTAGCTGGAGGAGATCACATTCCATTTGGGAGCTCACTTTATGTTCCTCAGATAGGAAATCATCACCTTGGTGCAGACAAGTTTCAGCATTTCAGCATTGAGAAAAGGCAGGGGGGGGCAGGGAAAGGGAGCAGATTTATACTTCCTAATTGAAGCACTTCACGTGGATGGGGCAATGCCTCCAGCAGAAGCAGGCAAAGGGAACCTGTTCTGTAAGGAACATCTGGAAATAGAGACATACATATTGCTTTTCTTCATCCTTCCAGAGCTGTGGGGAAATTCTGGCCCAGAAAAAAACCAGTCTGCTCTGACTCTGAGCTCTCCCCATCATCTGCAGTCTCCTCCTTTCCCACAGGCTTAACCTGCTGAACATAGGCCTTTCCCAGGCTAAGGCTACCTCAACAGGTAACATGATACAGTGATCTGTCATCTTCAGCAGGGTAATCAGCCACCTCTCTCTAGCTCCATTTTTTTTAATGAGGAAATGATCTTTCTCCCCCGCTTTTAATGCAATATATCTTTGGGGATTTATAGAAATGCTGTGTACATCTGAGCCACTGCTGAGTGATTCTATCAGTTAGGTTTATCTTAGAATTATTCTGCACTTTTGTGGTTTCTAAGGCAACCGCACTTTTTGAATGAACTGCAGAGTAAATGAAGGTATCCAAAATATGTGACGGTTCAACCTACATGATGTGCCTCTGATATGCTAAGTGTATGCATGTAAGCAGTTCAGCTCTTAAAACATTTAAGGCCAAACAATATCCTTATCTCTTAGAGAACCTGATTTACATCAGCAACAAGTCTGATTCTTGCTGATATGAAACATGATGCTTGATATGGCTAGGCAGGTGAGGATTGTGAAAGACAAAGCAGAGCCTTGAGGATAACAAGCCAGTCCCTAAAGAGTTCTGCAGGTTCAGAGAGTTTCCACATGAAGAGAAGTAAAAGGAGAAATCCTGAGAATTTTATCATGAGCATTGCTGTAAGCATGATGAAGGGGATGAGAGTGTTTATGTCTCATTTTCTAAATATTTAAACTCTATAGGTATCAAGGTAGTGGAATTCTGAACTTTTCAGTCTCCTTTTCTCTGTTTTCTAAGTTTCCTCTCTCTGCATAAGGAGGACTTCCTGTGTGTTTTCAAGATAAATGATTTCTCCAGTGCAGATCAGTTTGGAATTGCAGAAATTCTGAGGCTACCACCACTAACAAAACTTGAAGCGATGTGACAACAAGAGGATTTCCCCTATACCTGGCAAATAGCAGCCTGGGAGCTTGGAGAGGAATGGCTCTTGGCGTCAAGGTGCAGCTCAAGCCACCTCACTTGTACGCAGCCTTTTCTCTTGCAGAATTCACTTACTGCTTGGAAGACTGGATGCTTTTGGGGACTTCCAAAATTACTGCTCTGAAAGCCCTACCCAGTGCACACGTCAGTCATATATAGCTGGAGAAATTGATTGGGCCTTCCAGAGAGAGGGCTGCTGAGAGTGATTGGCAGCTCTCAGGATGACTGATAGCAAATGAAATGAGTGAAATGCGGCTTTCAGTTTTCTGTGTGGTGGGTTTTTTTGTTTGTTTTTGGTTTTTTTTCTTGCATCAGCTTTGGACTGTGTGTGTGGGTATTCTGACATTTCAATATTAGCTCAAACCTGAACCAAGTGCATCTTTTTTTTAGGACCAAATAGTTAAAGGAGACTTTTTATAATGCCAGGTCTACAATACAACAATGTAGCATAATATGTACTTCCAACTAATGTATGCATACCTCTTTGGCAAGGAAAACTTTAGATGCAGGCTTTTACCTTGCTTCATTTTTATGTTGTTCAGCCCTGACACTTCTAGATTCCAGCCCCTCCTTCAAAAAATAAATATTTGTTTAATAGATTTTTGCATTGCTCTTACGTTTCCATTTTTAGCACATGCAGATGTGCTCGCTGTTATGGAACTTTTCATTTTGCTAAATGGGGAGAAGGACTTTTGCACACACCAACTGAGCTGCAGTTGGTATTATTACAAGAAATAGATCAAAGGAAGGTTCCTGTGTAGGCTAGGTCTGAGGTTTCTTGGCAACAGATAGGAGAAAAAAAATTTACAAAAAATGAAGACATTTCCTTAATAATATTTTCCTCCTATGTTATCTTTTATTGGGCCTTTTCTTCCCCTAAGCCTCCCCCACTCCCCAATTTCTCTTCCCAGGAAAGCAGGTGAGTGTAACTATAGGTATCTCCCAGAGCCTTCTCTTAATGCCATAAAATAGGAGAATGGGACTCCTAGGTGTGCTGGAAATATTCAATCACCAGCTCTCCTCTGAGGAGTCAAACATTATTCTGTCTTTGTTCTTGATTTCAGCTAAGCGAAAATCAAGTCTTTGCCCACCAAAACTTTGTCATTTAAGCTGTCTTCGTTCTGCCTTTGCCACCAAGAGTTAAAACTGAGGAAAGCATTTCCGTTTCCAAAACCTGTTTCACACACATGAAACATTCACTTTCCTTAATATGAAGAAGTGAATTCAACAGCATTTTATGAACATATTCTGTGACATCCTTGCAGTGTTTTCACAAAAAAGCTGAGTAACCTTGGCTGAGCGAGCCAGCCTGTAAAATTGCAGCGATTTCCCAAGGCACTGACGTGGCCCACAGTCACCAGGCTGAGCACAGCTTGGGCGCCTTGGGGTAATTTTCAGGTGTCCAAAATGCCACAGTCTGGGAAATGGAAATGTAGAGAGTGATCTGCTGAATTCTGTCAGGCAGTTGTGAGAGTGGGCTTGGACCTCAAGTTTAGACGAGCAGAGCTGTGTGCTGGGGATCCTGGGACGACTTGCCATGAGGGGATTTGCTTTGAGCCATCAGTGCTACACCTCACGCAGGCTATGAAAATAATCCTTAATGAGCAGGCAGGAAGGGATCCCTCTAAGTCTTAGAACTTGAGGGAAAACATTTTTAGGTGGGAGGTTTATTTTAAAAGCCTCTGACCTCTTTTTCTATGGGAGCAGTCAGCAGCTTTCCTAAAGGATTTGAACAGCCTAAGGACTGAAAGGTCTGAACAACTTCTCTCTGCCGAGCAAACTCAAGAGACCGCATTTCTTTACGCAAGTTTAACAGTGGGTGGTAAACATGGCAAAATGTCTCTTCCCTCACATTGCAACATGATGCGTCATGTAAAGCTTCTCAGGAAACAATGTCTGGTTTACATTTGCTGCCAAGTATTACTGCAGGAGGAACACCTGACCTGGAATATTTTTTTTCTAGGTAATTAGTGGGTGGGGTTATCCACATCAGTGCAAGTATTCGGGGATTAGCTGCAAATCATTCAGCAAAATTGGTAGCATCACTTAGCAGAAACTCAAAATAGTTACTGCTATGTGCAGTACATGCTTCTGTGTTGGTTTTTTTTTAAGGTAGTCACACGACCTACCCTGAAGTTCCCCTGAACCACTCTTGACTTCTCTAGAAATGAAAGCAGATCCTCACACAGAGAGTTAGAAAATAAAGTTAACTCAGTATCTTGTAATAAAACAGGGTAATTTCTGGATTTAAAGCTTAGGATTTCTATTCATTGAGATAGTTGAGAAGGGGAGGAAACTGATAGCAGCACGGTGTTCACAGGCTGTTTTCATGTTGGTACATCAATGGAATATCAGCACACCGCCCTTATGTGCAGGTCTAGGACTATTACAAAGATATTTGCACCATTAAAATAATTTCTCAGACAGAATTCCCTTTAGCTGATATATGCTACTGTATTTACATATAACTAAAGACAGACTGGATCAGCTGAAATAAATTCAATGAATATAAAATAAAATATAAAAATGAATAATAATACTAAAAGCCTTCATTCCTCTACAACTGAGAGCACTCAGTATTTTGCAGACCCAGCCTCCTTACCAGTCAATACAGGGCTAGAAGATAAAAGTTTGGGTCTTACAATGTGGTAGTCTCTTTTAACAGTCCTTCTGTGCAGAGAAATAAAATAATTCTGCAGTTAGGTGGAGCCTGGGTAAAACTGATAACATGTGCCAGTGTCTATTTTTATCAGGTGTAGTACCTTCCCAGGAGGTGCTGGTAGCGCTGCCTTCCCTGGAAACCCAGATGGCTTTGCTGTGCTCGTGTGGCAATAGATATTACCAAAATGAATTCTGGGATCAGAAATTGCCTGTTCCCTCTGAGAAACCCTTCATTCAACTTTTATAATGACCAAATTTCCTCCCAAACTCCTCAAGCACCTGAATGTACTGAGATCCTTAGATCTTCCCCCATAAGTCTAGTTCTCAGGCTCCTGTATCGTTTGTGTGGTTCCCATCTGAACTCTTTCCACTGTTTCCAGATACACAAGTGGACCTTCAAACTAGACGTAGTTTTGTTGTCATGATCTCAGTGCAGCTCCCTACTGAGGCAGGATCACTTCCCCCCTCTAACTTGATACCTCCCTTTTCAATCACTAAGAAGACATACTTGCCCTTTTAGCTCCAGCTTTGCATTGAGAGCTCATGTTGAAGCTCTTATCTTCACTGACTTTTTCAGTCTCGCTCAGGGTTACTTTTTTTTCCAAGACAGAATCTTCCATTTTATAGCTGTAATCTGCCCTCTGGGTTCCCAGATGTATCACCTTGCATTTGGCTGTATTAAATGCAACCAAACTGAATCACAATCATTTGACCAGGAGATTCAACTCACCCTGTAATAGTAACCAATCTTGGTGAAGCCTGCTGAAACTTTTATCAGCAAGAATTATATATCATCACCCTGATTGTTGGTAAAAATCTTCAAATATTGCCAGAATATAGGAGAATACTTTCTCATTTTTTTTCCGTGCACCTCTCTAAAGATAACCTGCTAATTGGTATTTCTCCCTTAAAAATTGCACTCATCGTAAAGATAGTTTCAAAATAGAGAAAGTATAGACTAAAACATTAATTTTAACAGAAGTTTTACCTCAAAATTTCAGTGGAATAGAGAAGTTCAAGATTCTTACGCTAATAAACTGTCTTCATAAGACTGCCTCATAATCCTTTTAGCCTACCCTCCTACTCGCAAAAAATATCTCCCAGACAGGTTTGCTAATTCCTAACCTGTGTCAAAAATGCAATGATACATACACTGGTATGAATTATGTCCCTGGCACTAATTATCTGTTATTAAAATACCAAACAAACTGTTCCATTATTTTTCTGGGATTGCTCTTGAGCCTAGCCTCTGTGGAATGCCGCATATAATTTAAAGTCTGGTTCCCTAAGGAAGTTTTATTTAGTCAGATCTGGACATCACTCATTCCTCTCCAGTAACAATTGAAGCTATTAGCCATTTTGAACTAAATTTCCTGGTAAGACTAATGTTCCAGAAATGCTCATTATTAAAGAGTTTTGTAAACAAGTATTAAAAAAAAAGAGTAGAAGAAAGAGGCTCAACATAATGCCCATTGCTCAGACAAGCCTCCTAGATCCCAGAGACTTCATCTAACAGAAGACCTTGAGAAAGGTGGCTCTGTGAGTTTGGTGTCACGGCACTGATGGAAGAATATCTCAGTTGTTTGTCTCTGTCCCCACTGTTTTTTTAATGTTGAAGTTTAACATAGCTCTTCTCAACTAGTTCCTGTAGTGCACTTCAGTATGTTGCATACAACTCTCGTTGCAAAAATGTCTGGTCTTGGTAGGTACCGTGTCCCATCCTTAATCCTAGTCCAATGCCAGCATCCTATTAAGAAGGTGGCACCTTTCTCCTGTGCAGAATAGACGTAGCTGCAGACAGTTCCTGCTTTTTTCTGCATATCTATTTAGCACTTCTCTGTCTTGGGCTAGTAATGATTATATGTGTGACCTACAGTTCGTATGTTCCTAAACTCTTGTTAAAAGTTTATATTCATCTCACATTTGGACCACAGCTATTTCAGGAATTCTGTTGGCTTCACTGAGGAGTCGACTAGGTATTTTAGCTTACAGCTTTTATCTTGTTTCTATCAATCGTATACAAGCTTTATATCACTGGCTAGGCATCTATTTGCAGTGTGTACAGCTGAAATATTGACATTAATCAGGGTTCCAAGATAGCCTCCTTAGTACAATAAACTATTAATATGGCCCTAAAATGCTGCTACGTGTTCTGCTTCAGTATCAAGCAGTTGGAGGCTATGTCAATATATTAATATATAAGAAAAAGAGAAGTTATCAATATGAAGCAATATATCAAGACTGAAGCAGGCAAACAGGCCTAGAGCTGCAGCTCACCTGGACAGTAGCTTGCACAGAGTAGCAGCTCATGTACACTTGATTAAACAACGGTAAGAGTTTTCCATTGTGATTTGGATGTAGACTGAGGGTATGAATTTTGCCTGGAATGTACAGTTGTTTCCACCACGGCACCCTACTAATCAAATTCTGCTTTGTTATGATCTTCCTGAAGAGCTCAGTGTCTTTCACAGAAGTCACTAAAACTGTATAGTAGTTTAAAGAATATCACAGGAAAATATCACCCCCATGTTGAAAGAGGAGATTAAAGAATAGTATCAATAGCCAAGCATTTTGCTTTGCAGACTCTTATTGTAATTGCCAAACAACTTTGGCCTTTCTGAAATGTGCTCTTCCAAGTGTAGCATCCCACTGGAGATACCATCTATGTCTGAAGGCTGCCTGTTCAGTAATGATAATGTTTACTGCATTATTAAAATGCTGAGTTGTGATCTTAAGTTGGTATTGGGTAGAAAGCATAGAAACTGCAGGTGTATGTGTGATGTTTGTTGTATGTTTGTTGTATGTTTGTTGTTTCCTCTACAACCTGGCAGTGGTGAGAGATTATCAATAGTGTAGCTCCTTCAGCCACAAATTTGCAGTCCACAAATGACAGCAGCGTATGTTCCATAGAAATGTCAACCACTGTCCACCTTGTGACAGTTTAGAAGAAAAATGAATGTCAGAAATCAGAGCAAGAGGAACAGAGAGGGGTAATGCTGAAGATGATTCGGGAGGGGAAAGCAACCCCTCCATAGATTGCATTTGCCC
Organism: Baryphthengus martii; assembly: GCA_013396935.1. NCBI lineage: Eukaryota > Metazoa > Chordata > Aves > Coraciiformes > Momotidae > Baryphthengus > Baryphthengus martii. The sequence goes on from VWZK01021423.1 coordinate 363,470, forward strand.
TTGCTAGCCTTGTGAATAGTGACTAAGTCGAGGTTACACAGAGATGTTAAAAAGATGAGGCACAACACAAGAGGAAGCAGTGACAGGATAAAAGGTTTGCTGAGATCAAATGAGAGAAATGAGGACTCGAAGGGTCAGTCCTCCCTCTTATGCTCGCAAGTTCAGGCGTTGGCTGTGCAAGGAACCACAGTTGACAAAGCAGGATCTGCTGAATGGCATAGGGATGAAGGGCCTGATTCTTCACTCTCTTACACCAGCTTCATGTGCGTGATACCCCCAGTGACTTCAGTGCATAAAGCTGGGAGCAAAGGAGCAGCAAGTCCTCTGAACAAACTGTGGAGGAGCACTTAACCCCTGCTGGGTGGGTCACAAACCTGTGATTACATTAATGCTCCCCAAGGCCTAGGAACACTTTGGGAAGATTTTAAGAGCTCAGCGTTTAGCCATTTATTTAGCTGCAAAGAAAAGAAAGAAAAGCATCTATCATTACAAACATTTCCTAATAAAACGGGAACGTTCATGAGTGAGGTTTTGTTCACTGCAAGCCCCACAGAGTTCCAAATGTTTTTCACTACCTGATGAAAGATACTAGAAGCAACAAAGTGACGATAGCCAAAAATATCACAGGAAATATTTAGAAGCTTTGCAAAACTCCCACGATGATAAGAGATATAGCAAATCCTGCAAGACTGTATGCAAAGTTGTGTAGTGATTACATATAACCAATGTGAGACTAAATCCATATCCTCCAGTAAATTCTTCTTCTTTCTACTTACCCTGGTCTAAAGTGATTATGGACAGCAAGTAATGCCTCTCAAAAGTGTATCCACAATATGGACTGGGAAGATTTTGAGGTTAAATGCTGTACTAGATTTAATGTGACTGTTCTGTTCAGCAATGCGCCCCACGTATGTATTAGCCACAGAGCTGGCCCATTAGCCATGGTACAACCATTACAGCAGTAAGGGAAGATGTATGTGTAAATGTGAGTAACTTTACTACTAGCTGGATATTTTTTCCAGGCCCAGTAGTATATATAGCATTTCTACACACTAAATATGGAAAAATAGTTTCCTTATTTCATTGCACTGTGCAGTGCAATGCGGTACAGAAACTTAAGAGGTGGTGCTAATGAGAACCAGAAGCAAAGTCAGCACAGTAATGGAACTGGACTGACTACCCTTACCAAGAGCCAGGGTTCATTCACACAACATAATGCTGCACCAACATGAGCATATTGTTTCTGGGCTCTGAACTGGTGTCTCTGCATGCTAGGAGGAAATGGCTCTTGATGGTGCTCTGAGTGAACTAGAGGATGTTTAAGAAAGGACAGGTCTGCACTGTGTGGGCAGACCTTTTGTAACACATTCTGTAGGGTCTTGCTCCCATCGGTCATGACAGTTAAAGACCTCAGTGGTCATAAAAACTCCTTGTGTTCAGTGGGAAGGGAAGAGGAGGAACCTTACAAGATAAAGGTGATCTTTCAGGAAACCTCTTTTTTTTTTTTTTTTTTTTTTGTTATGAATTATTTGATGAAAAGTATTTGATGAATTATGGTGTGTTAAGCCAGGCTGTTCACTGTGTCTTCAAACAGCAAAGGTGATCTGCTCTGCTAAAGAGGTGAGGTTTTTTTAATCAATGTTATTTTAGTTTGAAATGAAATGCTCTTTAGAATAGATGTTGAGATTAAATATTGATTCTGTTATCCACCATGTAGGAAGTGCTTGTAAACACAAGCTGTAACACAGAATGATATACTATTAATGAAGAAATTATTTTAATTTGTTTTTGCATGGTTTTCAATCGTAACCACATCCCTGTGGTCCAAAAACTCTGAGAACACCTCCAAAGCAACACTTTGTGTGTGTGTATGTGCATTAATGAATTTCTGTTCTCACTGAAAGAGGACTGCACGTCTCAGCACTCTGAATAAGAACAGAGCATTCACTCCCTCTCCATAGCAAATTCAGTCTTCAACAAGTTAGTTCTTCCAGGGATGGCAGTGATGCAAAACTGCTTTGCAAATGTTTTTCTGGGTTTTGTTGCTAGGTGATGACTTGGAAAACTTTGCTATTCCTGCTGAGAGGTTTAAAAAAAAGAAGGCCTCACATTAAAGAGTATAAAAAATAGGCCATCTTGCTCCGTAACTCCCATTTCCTAACTCCTGGAGCCTGCACCCTGTGTACCTTCTACACTCTCACATGTCCTTTTCTCCCCTCTGCCTCGAATCTGCTCACCAGAAATTGGAGGCCCAAAAAACCACTTCTATTACAGTGCGGGAGGCAATCTCTGTTTAATCTTTCTATCTCCGACCAAAATAAGCAATTCTACAAGTGCATGTTGATTTATATTGCCCTTTCTACTTAAATTCTACTGAGTTTAATTTTATTAATCCAAACCTGAATGAACAGATTACTTATTGATGAAATGGTTGCAATCACTTTCACGTAGCAAAGAACAAGAAAGCTTTGGGGATGACCCCACTGCACTTCACTGAATTATGTACTTGGGCTGGAAGCAAAATCCCTTTCCTGGTAGCACATTGGTAATTGATGAGGAAAAGCTCTAGAGGTGACACTGTGAAATCAAGTTGGGAGCTCAAAGAGTTATTCCTTGGGCTATTTCCAAGCTAGGTCTGATGGTGGGGGGAATTAAGGTGCATTTATTTAATCCATTGTTGATTTTTTGTGTCTGCTGGGGCTTTTTTGATATCTTGTCCAGGTTTCCAGAGATGTAACCTTGAATTAGTACATGGCTAAACACAGTATACTCATATTCAATTAGCCACTGCTGCTCTTCTAGAAAGCTCTGTCTAAAATCAGGAATGAAAACTTTGTCTTATAAACTGAATATAGGAACAAACTGGTTTTATATATTAGGTCTGGACCAAAATATCAATAATGGCTAAAAATTACCATGGTCAGAAGCTAAAACTGGGGGAGCTAAAACCTATTTTCACCAGCCAAAAAACAAGGATCACTGACCTTTATGTCCTCAATTTGCAATCTGGTTCATTTGGAGCTTAATCCTGTTTCATCAGGTTGGCCAAAAAAGGAAGAACCCAAATCTCACCTCCAGCAAAGCTCTTGGCGTTTGACAACATTCGGTCTCTTAAAATGATAGCATGTCTTGAGTGTAACTGGCACCGTACAACTTCAGTGAAAGACATAAAGCCAAGAATTTCAGGCCCTAATCCTGTAAATCCTTGCATTTTCTTTTAAAATCCATTCACGTGAAAAGCTCCCTTGGCTTCAGTGACACCATTTGTATTCATGATTTTACGTGCATGAGAGTTTTTGTATGATCAGGGTCTAAAACCAGGAAAGCCAACAAGCCTCACTGTCTGACTCAAGGTTTCACTGCCTGGTCTTTAAAGGCTTTTGGCAGTTGTGGGTTTGGCTGTGCCGCAGGACTTGTTTTCTCTTGCCGTGCAGCCTCCGCAGCAGACACACCAGTGCGAGCAATCACTGTAACACTTCATTAGCTATGGTGCGATGGCAGGAGTTATGTTCTCTCACGTCAGTAAGCAGTAAATTGGATGAGGGGTGGGAAAGAGGCACTTGCTTGCAGGGTCTCAGGATAGGCAGTCCTTTCACAAGAGCAAATGGCATGGACGTTGTCCTAAGAGATTGCTGGATTTCTGGCTAGTTTCGTAGTGCGGTTTTTTTATCAAACTTAAATAAATGAGAATGTAGTCGGTGACAGGTGAATTAGCTCCTCTCCAGCTTTCATTATGCAGAGCAGATGGCAACTCTACACTCACATAGATGCATTTATTATCTAATTATGTATTCATCACCATGAGAAAAAATACTCATTGTAGCATTGCTGTTCTGTGCAGAATCTCCAAGAGAAGGGAGGGAGCTGGGTACCATGTAGAGAGGGTGCTTTCTGTGGCTGGCGGTGTTTAATACCTACTCACTAGTGAGGTTTACATGTGATTTATAGATCTCTTCAGCTAAGGCTAAATATCTTCAAAGATATCAATTCAAAATTAACTGTTTATTGTCAGAAAAATCTTACAGTGGGTATCCTCCACCTTATAAGTCTTCTGGTCCTTGGCTCTGCTGATGTCAAGGCAGCTTTTCATCAGAGTTTGAACTTTAGCTTCCCTCTCACCACCTGTCTGCAAGGAAAATGTGGTCAATCGGTCAAATTTTTTGTGATAATGCTGAATTATCCTTAGAATCTTGCTCCAGTCTACTCGGTGCATACTAACGTGTTTTAAATGTGGTTTTTAAAATATATGTCTGTTTAATGCTCTGGAGTCATTTGTGAATCAGGGTAATGTTAAACTTCGGGATGCAAAAGTTATCCAGTAGCTTAAGAGAAAGGCAGAATCAACAATCGCCTTTTTACTCAGCATCATTGAATTTCCACTGTGCAAGGTGATGACCAAGAACGCAGGAAGTGAATATGTGTCAAGTATGTGAGAAGGGGAAGAGGATTCTAGTCTGCTTTCAGGTATTTTAAAACAATGGTAAAGAATAGAAATGATAAAAAAATTTACTCACATGAAATCAATTTGCAGTAGTGCAGTACCTAGTGGGAATAGTTCACTAACACCAGCACTGTGAAAGATAAAGGACTGTTAGAGGTGGGTCAGGGAGGACTATCACCAGTGTCTATGAGCATCCCTCTCTCAAGTCTGGTGGAGGGTTTCTGCCAGGATGCGATGGCACAGTGGGAGTTGCAGTGCTCAGCACCACAGTCTCTGCTTGTCTGTTTCCCTGTGGGACCACAGGCAGATGAAGGTGTGCTGTCTGCATCCAAGTGTACCCTGCTAAAGACTTTTGAATGCATTTGCTGATTTCATCTGAACTTGACAAGACCATAAAGGTCTCAAAAATCAGTAAGTTCCTGCAGGATTCAAGAGATTTCCAATTAGTCTTGAGGCAAGGGCTCAAACTTTTTCTCTATAGGAGAGAAAATATCCACACGTATAAATGACGTTATGTCAAATATTTCTTAGACATCAAAAGCAACACTGATAGGTAAATGTGTAGGAAACCTGACTTCATTACCTTTGTTAGCTTGCAGAAGTTCTTGTTCCATTTTGGGTGCTCAAATAGCCATAGGAGAAGTTTGGTTGCTGAAAGGGTAGCAGGGTCTGAGAAATGCATGGCAATGGTGGATGCTGGCTCCAGCAGAGCTGTTACTAGACAAGACACATTCAGAAGTCTATGCAATGAGGTGTCCAAACCCAAATGACCAATTGCCCTAAAATGGAGACAGTTATGGAGAAAGGTGCAATTGTCCAAATACTTGGAAATTTGGACCCTTGGAGCAAAAGAAAAAAAAAGTTAGCATAGTTGAGATAGCAGATGAGCTAATGATTTGTTTGGATTTCATTATGACTGGTAACTTTGTATTAAATGTCAGGAACAGTCTGTGGAAACTCCCTTTAAAGATGTGTCTTGGATTAAAAAAATGACCTGCAGGCAGTTAGTTTGCTGTGAACAAATTGTCCAGGAACAGATAGTGTAATAATGGCTACATGCTGCAGGAGTTTTCTAGAAGGGAAAAGAAAAAAAGAAAAGAAAAATAAATTACTGAAACCTGTTTAAAGATTGAGTGCTTTGCCGTTGATTTTAGCTGTGCAAGCTCACATTGGTCTGCAGCAGAAAGAGGAGGGACCTGTCCATTTCCCAAATCCACATTTTTGACAAGCAGCCAGTATTACAGAGGAGCCCCACAGTGGCATGAATGAAGCAGAGATTCAAGGAAACACCAGTATCGCTGGAGGAGATGGTGATTTGCCAGGGTTTCCATCAGAAGGATCTGTTGCAGAGCTGTACCCATAGCTGGGGAGTGGCAAAATCATCTTGTGAAGTCTGCAGCTTGGCTGTGGCAGTGATTCACCCATGCTCTGTGGCAGCCAGATCCAGGCGAGAAGCTTCATTAGCGTGGCAGAAAGTAGCAAGCCATGATGAGAAGCAAGGTGAATTAGTTCAAGCCATGATAGGGTGGGTAAGCAGCTGCTGGCTCCACTCTGGGCAGCCTGGAGCAGAGGCAGAGCAGGACCCAAAACCAAAACAACATCAGAGAAATCAGCCCTGTAATAAAATGCCTCTCAGTGCTGCTTAGAGAAGGCAATAGCACAAATATTATACAATGTCTTGAAATTACGATGCCTGGCTGCAGAAAACTCTCCATGTCCTTTAGAGGAATTAGATCATTGCTGGTGAAGTGCCACTGTGCGGTGTCACTCTCGCTTGCCGGGACTGTTGTTGCTGATACTCATATTTGCGGTCAGGATGCACTCTAGACCTATTTTCTTTCAGTAAATAGTTTCCTCATTCAAAAAAAAATGGGGTTTCCATCACACTGAAGGTAATCACAGGTGGAAATCAAATTTTTCAAGTAATTTTTTTCTAAATAGTTTCAGCAGAGGAAGGAATTGGAGTGAAATTGCTGATGCCTTTGCTGCGAGCTCTGTCACTGAGCTGGTAATCGAAGGAAGAGACCATTGACGAGATATTTCAAGGCTTATCCTTCATCCTTTGTTTTTCTCACAACTACTCAAATGGAATTTTATTTTTATTTCATTTCAGGGCAGAAGGAGATAAATCGATCATACTCCTCTACCTACAGCACATGTCTCTTTTGTGGGTTTGTTTTGGTTGTTTTTTTTCCTGGTTTACTTTTTTTTCCATTTTGTCAAGAAAGGAGGAATATACTGGTTTTGTTCTGCCCTTCTTCTAAGCAAGTCTTGATTCAGCAGCCAAAATGGTTATTGCTTACCCAGGCCTAGCCAGGAGAGCACATGTCTCCATCCCATGGCTGTCCAGACTTGTGCAGATGGAGAAGGACCTCACCAGAAGGCTGGAGCAAGCATGGTGCTTCCCGGCTGTGGGGCCAGGCAGGTACAAGCATGTGCGTGCCAGTGGTGAGGCCCCGTGCAGACTGGTTCATTGGGAGGCTAATTGCAAACCTGCCCTGACCAAGTGAGCAAAGAAAGAGTTGCTGTGGGGAACATATGTGTCCAAAGGAAGGAGGGCTTCCTATTGCCCTGGGTTGTTAGATGTGCAAGCATGCCTGGTTTTGCTGCTGAAGGCCTGGGTGTGCTGTCACTGAAATGGCCTCCATCTTCATAGCATGTGGTTGGAAATGGTTTGGTCACAGTCAGGAAAAATATAAGTTTAAAGGTGAAATATGTTTAAGCAGTGGGCATAAATCAAAGTATGCTTAGGGCAGCTATCAACAGGTAGAAGAGGAGAGTGATTAAAGGAAAAAGAAAATTTGTTACCGTTGATATAGTGAAAGGAGTCCCTGCCATGCGACTGAGAGGAGATGGGAAAGGGAGAAAAAATCTGGATTTATACAGCACTAAACTTGCTTCGCTTTTGCACTTGACTGGCTGGGATGTACTGTGGATCATGGCACTGCCTTAGGTTTCACAGAGGCAATGAGTAAAGCCAGAGTGGAAGTGTTGTGAGGTGTTGATCTTCTCACAGCTCCAAGTTTGTTTTCCCATGATGCCATGAGCCCAAACAGTTCCAACCCACTGGCTCATCCTGGCCACTCCCTCCTGTCCCCTTCCTGACTGGTCAAACTGATGTCTGTGTGGCCACATTGTGAGCTGGCTGAGTCATCCGATCTTCCCAGAAAATAACCTGGCACAAATGGAAAAATTTTTTTCAGCTGCATCAGCTCTGGATCCGCTTGACAGTGTTGTGGAAACACATCCAAGGAGGGGGGTTGGAGGCTGGAACAAGCAGCAGGGCGTGGGAATATTTTGGTTTGACATTGCCATCAAAGGTAGAAGCCTGCCCTTAAATGTCACTGAAATTTAAAGAAAGGGAGCTCCACTTTTCTTATAGGGTCACTGTGAGAAAGAGTGTAAACTTTCAGAAATCAGGTTAAAACAATTATGGCTTTCAACTCTAACACACCCGCACCAAAAATGGAGTATCTGCAAGGCCCACGGGAAAGGGGTGCAGTGGGTGGCTTTTGGTGGCAGATGGGATGCTGTAGGCAGCACTGAAGCAAGTTTTCAAATAGGTTTCAAAAAATAAGTAATTTGTCTGGTTTTCTCCTGTGTTCTGACTCATTAGGGATCACATTTTCTACCTAAACAAGAAACCTTTTTAAAATGTAATCAAAATGACTCCAGAAGTTAAGGCTTTAAGCAAAATAGAACTGTATTGAGACTGACACTAGAAGTGTGGGAGTTGATAACTCCAACACATTTACTTGTAACTGCTGTCAGGATTTTGAAATTCAGTTGAGTCGAGAGGTTTTATGAAGCAGCTACTCTAGAAACATTTGAAGTTGGGTAGTTGTGCCTCAGCACTAATTGCAAACGGAAAGAAATGCATGTTTAAAACAATAGTCTTCTCTTTTCTCTGGGTCCCAGTGAGCAAAAGGGAGGCTTTAGAGAAGACTTTGTTGCAGAATTTCCACTCCCAGCACTGAAGGATTATAGCCCTACCTTTTTTTTTTTTCCCCTTTCTTGCCACTGTGAGAGAAAGGCAAGTTCACTGTAAGTTGAAAAGCAAACCACTAGGCTAGGAATTTCTATGTACAGAGCAGATGGGCACACATGGCACTTTTTGGGATACTTGGGTAGATCTCCTTAACCACAGCTTGTTTTGCACTGCGTATCACTCCACACAGGCCATTGTTGCCACACACCTGTCTGTAATTTTGGAGGTTCATCTACCTCCAGCAAACTATATTTAAAAACCCAGTGCTGATTAGGAAAAAAAAAAAAAAAGTTCAAGGGAAGGGATTTCCTAGTTCACAAATAAGAATGTGCAGTGGAGCACTCACTAAGTAAACAGAAAACATGGGCAGCTGAGAGAAATCAATTTAGCTGAACAAACAATGTTCCATGTAATGAACTACTAATTATCCTTTTATGCCGTGTCAGTCTGAGTGATTACAGAGCTGTGCAGTTTAATTTGACGTTTGAGCATTGCCTTGCTCCATTAGCCTCATATAAAGCTACGACACGTTGAGAGGAATTAAAAAAAAAACATGGTGGTGGGTTGGGGGGGGAAGGGGCTGTATTTATCCAGAACTAAGTAAGCACCTGTAGCAATCATAGGGAAAAGAGCTTCTTCATTTTTTCTTCTTTTGGCTTTTTAAATTCGTGATCGTGGTGAAAGGGGCAGAGCTTGAGAGACACGAAGGAGCATGTCTGATGCTCATAGGAAACTCTTTTACTATGCTGATAATGTCCCAGATCTTTAAACCCTGCATTAAACTATCATCAAGGGCTCGAATAAATAAACTACATAGATCAGACACACATACAGATCAAGGGGAAAGTGGATAGTAAACAGTACAGTGTGAGAGCAAATATCTTTTCCTGGATACTTTCTTTTTACTGGCGATTTGCACACAGTAGGTAAATCAAATCCCTAGGTGCTTGGGAAATCTCGTGGTTAATCTAGGACTGAAGGCCGTGTATTATAAATGCTGCTTTATTATCATACTGTTTGTCCAACTACCTGTACTGATAACAGGATTAGAGGGAATTAACATTTGGAGAAAGCTAAAGATAGTTTGTCGGGATACATACTATGGCTATTAACTCTAGGAGTACCAGTGGAGTACCTATAGTCTGATATAGAGCTACATATTTTAGACTGTTTTTTTGTTGCACAAAAGGTAATTCAAGCCCAATATCACTGAAGTTCTAGGGGAAATTTCCATGGGAAAGGTGCAGATGCAGGGAGGACCATGTCCCGTGTCTAGGTAATACACCAACATGTGAAACAGTGTCGTGAGGGATAAATATGACCCCAATGTCCAATGACAGTGTATATGGGATGCATTAATTTAAGCACAAATTGAAAAGCAAATGTTTAAAAACCATTTGGTGTAACAGCCTGACATCTCTGATATGCACACCACTGAACTATGTGTCATGACACCCTCCAGGCTCACTCTTCTCACAGGGTGAATGAACATAGATGAGAACTCCCAAGTTGAGATAATATTTAAAGAAATGTCCTTTCAAAATAACTGTTTGTTTGTTTTTTTTTTTTAAATCTCAAGCAGAATGACTAGCAACTTGAATGGAAAAAGAAAGAAGAAAAGGGAAAATAAAAAGCTTCCCCAAAACTGGGAAACTCAAAGATCCAGTCAACTATTTTGGCTCAGACATAACTCATACGAGGCCATATCCTTGGCAGGGGCAAGATGATTTCAATGAAGAATCCTTTTTGTCAGCTAAGGATGGAACCTGAACACGTACACAGAGGGTGTGGTGTCCCCTCTCTTGCAGTTGCTGTTGACACAGTCTTCTCATTTTGGCCATCCCCTAGGCTGTCCTCAGGGTCTCCATCCTCTGTGTGGGTATGTCCTTTTTTAATTTTTTTTTTCTTTTTAAGTTCTGTTAGGAAACATCAATTTGATAACTCAAAAGACTGGAGGAGGCTTATCCACCACAGGAGTGCTGCAGAAAAGGAAATTTTCCTGATGCTGCCTTGCCGAAAGGCTACATAGCCCCAGTGCAGTTCAGTGCGGGTGCCCGCGGACGAAGCGTGCTGGTGTTTCGACACCTGTCTGCTGCACATGCCATGGCCCTCAGCCTGCTTGTTTGGAGGTTTTACATAGGATTTAACCACCTACCAGGTGATACCGGTTTCTTGTTTGGTTTTTTTTGTTTGTTTTGGTGTGATTATCCCATTGGGCTGGATTGAAGCTGAGATGAATTTCGTCTCTGCTGCAAGGCATGACCAAGCTGCAGGCTCTTACCCCAGGGCTGAACTGGCCCCTCTGTTAGACACATTGGGGCCTTTCTCCGCTGTGCATTTGTAACTCCTATTGACGCTAATGGGTGTGACATGTGTCTATCCAGCAGAGAATAGACCCCATTGACTACAGCAGTTCCCCGGCCTTGAGCGATGCTCGTCACTTGATTAAGCCAAACTAATGAGGCACGACCGGGGCCAATGGGAATTTGTGGGACTCAGGCATAGCAAAATCTGGTGGAAACCTGCAGCTTTTACTGCTGTGTTTTGTTTTGCCAGCCAAAGACACAGGATGCCATGGGATGGGGTGACAGTAGCGGGTGCTGTCATAGAAATGAACAGTGTGGAGAAGGTTCACCATTGCTGATGACAGCACCTCAGATTGTCCTCTTCTAGCAGTAATTACATGTGAAAGTGTCTTGTGTGCTCAGCAGGGTTTAAAACGAGGTTTGGTCTTGGCTCTTGCTCAGTGTCTTTCTACACTGGATCCTGAAGTTGGCCCTGTGGCTCTTTCTCTGGGGCATATGTATGGGTGCATTTTTGTCTCTTTAGCAGAGAGCCGATAGGTGGCTAAGGCAGGTGGCATCCTTTTCAGCAACATTAAGCAGCATCTGTTAGGGAAACGGGAAAGGTGGGAAAAAACAGAGACCTTGCAGTGATTGTTTCCTGCAGGTTGCCCAGCCCGCAAGAAGAGCCGTCAGAGGCATGACTCTTCTGTGTGCTCACCCTCCAGTGCATTACTGGCCGCTGAATGCAGTGCAGCTGCTGTGTTCAGGAGGAGCTGGAGAAGCATGCAGAGCTGAAGCCTCTTTTGATTTGCCTGGGCCTAAATCATCCAAACTGGGCCACATGGAAGAATGTCAACTTAAGGTATGTGCTTGGGAGCTCAGCCTCAGTCTGAGTATGACTGTGCTTGCAGAGAAATGGACTGGGAGTTAAAATCAGGATTTAGGAAGAGGATGACACCTAACAAACTGAGAGTATGGACATGGTCTCTGTGAACAGGCATGTACCGCATACAGACCTGAGATGCTTCTTGCTGAACTGAGGCCAGGAGCCCTGGCCCTTCCTGCAGAACCCAGCATCATATGGAACTGCTGTGTTACTGTGAGGGTACAACCTAGTCATCCAGAGCCAGACTACAAAGGCAGATAGGTCAGATGTAGATTCTGAGAGAAAACAGCATTTAAAAAAAAAAGTTCTGTTTTAAGATTTGCTCTTTTGGAGAGCCGGGTTGAGAAGTTGCCTGTACTTTTCCCTGTACTTTATCTGCTGGTACATTCCAGGTCAGAGGAGGTTTGTATTTTTGTCATATTGCAATACTTGCCTTTATGTAAGTGCTGCTAAGAATAAAATTAGCAGTGGGAGAAAAACATCAGTTTGATGTCTAAATTTGGAAAACTTGATGAATAAATCTATTAACTTCGTTGTGGGGAGAAAAGAATAGCAACCCTTTGTTTAAAGAAAAGAAAAAAATAAATATGAAATAAGAACTGATTGCACCCTCTGGTTTTCTGAGGTGGGTTGTTTAATGTTCTCTTGTCCCCTTCAGAGAATAAATACTAATTGACTCTGCTTGATTTGCAGGACTCTCACTTGAGAAGATATGGTCAGTTGGATCTGAGAGGCTTTGTCATGATTATGAAACACTTTCAGCATTGGGGGAGGAGGGTTCGTCTACTTGAGTAGGTGTCCTCCCAAAAAGCAGACTCCTGCCAGGTGTTTGGCACCACCGCTGTCCTTGCTGGCGTGGTCACAGTGGGCAGCCCCCTGTCGCAGGGTACTAATTAATCAGCAGGGAGGCTATGAAGGGAAGCAGCATGGGGCTCCCAGAGGTTTGGCAGAGACTCCAAGCTTAAAACTTCTCCAAGCACCTCCGGTTTCTTCCTGTCTCTTCATCCTAGGCTATGTGGGACTGTGTGCTCCAGTCAAACTCCATGGTGATCAGATTACATGCAAGAGTCTTCTGGCTTTGTCCAGAGCTGTAGAGAACACTGCCACCTGCACCTTGCAAGGCAGGTGACTCCTACTACCTGTCCCAAAGTTTAGCATAAAGTAGTAAAATCACAGTCCCTGCCACAGACCATAGAATTTTATGGCAAGCACCATTTTCCTTTGCCCAGCATTTCTGGCAGCTGCACCCATCACTTTTCTTAGTATATCCAGAACAGAGATATTTATTAAACAATTGAGTTTGAAATCAAGAGGCTAGAAATGAAAACATTTATTAAATACTAGACTAGTATAGTCCTGGTCTATCTTAAGATGTGGATAGCTTCCTAATCATCTCTTGAGATCCCTTTTTTTTGATTTCAGCTGCTGAAGCTGCAAGTTCAGCATTCAAGTTCTGCAGAAATGCTGCCTTCAACCTATTCCTTCTTTCCTCTCATCCTAATTCTCCCCTCTAAATCTTTTTGGCGTTAGAAACTGGCATATGAGTGTGAATGTCCTGTTTACTTCTTCTTCCGAAATAGCAGCCTTGGGTGCTTAACCACCATTTCCCTCTCCTATTTCGTACTAAATTGGCTGGGCATGGAGGAAAGGCAGTGCATAAACTAAGCAAATACTGTTTATGTTCTTCCTGTAGCTGCTCTTTGGACACCTACGGGTCATTAATTTCTTTGTTCCCAGCCAACCTGCCAGCTGGCGACTCTCCTGCCCAGTTTGAGCCGTTCCCTTTGTGTAGGCTGCTGACCCATTCCCACTGAACCACGCTACAGGGTGTGGTCAGGAGGGTCCAAGACTCTTGGGACGTGACAGGCTTTCTGCTGAGACTAGAAGTGATATGATACAGTCATAATATAGATAACCAGGTGTTCTCTCTGTTTTCCCACCCTACCCTTCACAGGTTGGTAGCGTTAAAGGAAAGAATAATATTATTACTTTGATGGGGGCATTGGGCCACGCTAGCAGGTGGATGCCACTGCTGTAGAGGGGCTAAGAGCTACGCTGTGACTATAGATCCATTACACAAAAGCCCAAGGGTGAAGGTCTTACTGCAGCCTCCAAGAAACAGCCTCTGATGATGGAAAGAAAATCAGCGTCATCTCATGACACTGCTGTTCCTGTAGGCTGTGAATTAAAAGAAGGCAAGCTGAGGAATAGAGCATGGAAATCCCTGCTGATCAGGAGCAAGACTATTTTTCTCCTTTAAGAACATTTGCTCAGCTTTTTGATTTCCAGTGTTTCCAGTTGCCATATCAACCTGAGAAATTCGCCTGGCAATTGACAGCATATTTTTCAACAGAAGATTAAAAAAATTAGTTGCATGAGCTCTGGCATCTGATTGCTGAGATTTCACTTTAGCTTATTTCTAGCATTTGCTTTCCAAGCCATGTCAGCAGACGCCCAAGGATCCCCACTCCACAGTTTGACCAGGCACATCTCAGGTTCAGCAGTTCATGTGTAGAAGTTAGATGCCAGGTCAAAATGCAGCAGACGTCAGTAGGAGGGAGAAAGCCTGTGGGACACATCCTTCTCAGGTGGCAGTCTGGGAAAGGCCATAAGCATCAACAGAAGCACTCTGGTTTTAGCTAAGTGGCGATTTCAACTTTTATGTTGCTCTGAAGAGCAAGAGTAGGAGGCACGGTGGAGGGCAGGGAGGTTGCTCCTGGCTTTGCCATTGAACAGTATGTTGGATTTTTGGAGCCTGCATCCAACCCCATCTCCTTCCCAGCACCACTGGGGTGTGGAAGGAGCCTGTACCCCCTCCTGATGGTAGTTCAGAACCTCCATGTTCCCCTATCCATCCATCCATTCATGTTCTCTCTCCAGCCCATCTTTGGCCATTCATGGGTCACTGGTGTAAATGGGGACAGAATCTGCCCAAGCGCATATTGTTTGGTTTATTGTGGGTTTGTGGTGGGTTTTTTTTTCTTCAAAATGAATAAGAATGGAAAACAAGAAAGTCAAAAAGCCCTGAATCTTTACCTTTTTAAAGTGGAGACACCGCCACAGCAGGACATAATGGCTCGCTGTGGTGGTGGTGGTTTGCCTGAGAGCCTGGAGATTTATGTAATGAGAAACACAATTCCTGCAAAGAACATTGTTAAATCTTTTCAAAATTTCAGCTACAAGCCATTTTATTGCTAATAATATGGCTAGATTCTTCTTTTGAAGAATCTGGGAATGTTTGACAAGAGGGGAAAATGGAGAGGACTTGAGGCACCATAATCTGTGTTTTCCATTTACCTTGCTTGAAGCTTGAACAACACATGTGCCACAAATGATTTGTTTATTCCTAAGCACCCCCAAGGAGCCCAGTCTGCATTCTCAGGCATATAAAGGCTATTCAAATGAAAGCTTTAATAGATTGTTGCAGATCTGATATCAATGAGGGAGAGAAAGAGATATGCAAATATTCAAAATTAAGTAAACTAGCTCCTGCCTTTTGCCTTTGGAGGTGCAGTCTCAAATCTGGATGGTGTCATCAATGCAATGAGTTTGTTAGACTCAGCTCTCTGGAGAACTACTTCCTTTTTCTCTTCTTTATTTTTTTCTTTTTTTTTTTTCCCCCCTCCCCTTACTTTGCCTCACAAAGCTTTCACATTGTTTGAAATATTTTCTGTCTGTAGAACTCATAAGTAAGAAGAGCCCCAACTGGGCTGAAATACATGATGTGTTCTGATTTGAGAGTGAGGAACATTGCTAGGAGAAGCTCCTGCTGTGCTGGTTGCTTCATGTCTTCTTAAACTGAAGCCTATAACCTCAATGCCTTCTCCTGGGCATTTCTCCATACTGTGGAAACAATTTTGGAAGAGTAACAAAGTCAAAAGCTTGCAGAGAGTAGGGCTGTAGTTCAATTTGGTGTTACAGTCTAAACAGAATTTGGTTCTGTCCACACTGCAAGACAAATTAGGGGCTTCACTGGTTCTTAACGCAGCCCCTGTTCCTCATTCTCTCCCTGTAATGTGTTTGGGAGCTGGGCCCAAAAAACACTTCAAAAATGTAAAAATAACATGTCAGCCACCTAACCATTGAAACCGTGCCAGCAGCTACTGTGTGCATTGAATAGTAGGGAAAAAATAATAATTTTACATCAAAACCACCATAAAAGTTTTCAATGTCTTCTAGGCTCTTGTAAAACTCCTATTATCTTGTCCAACCCCCCAAGGTTTTTCATACAATTATCAATTATGCTGTGTGGATTTCAAAAAAAGGCAGTGTCTGAAACATGGGCCACGTGGCACATCACACAAACAGCAGCGACAGCATGGCTGTGCCTGGTCAGCAGGAGGTCCACATGCACCTCGGCTCTGTTGCAGGCTCCCAGCTCAGGGGCAGAAATCTCCAGAGCATCCCTGTACCTCTGTTGCCCTCCTATGTTCCATGCTTTCCTCACAAGGGCTTTGAAGCAAGGCTTGCCTTTTGCTCCATCATTACTGCTGGTGAACCAAATATTTATTCTAAGGTGATAAGTGGGACTCAACCTAATATATCTTCAGATATCTGCAGACATCTAGAAAATCCCTGAGCTACAGTATGAACAACTAGAAATGAAGAGAGAGCCCAATGCTCAGTAGGAATCATGAGGAGGACCTTGCTTCAGTTGGGGTATGTGGACAGTCTTCTGACTTACAGGGACCAGAATATTTTGGAAGTAGTGTGGGAAGGTGGGTTTGCACCTCAGGCACTCGATGCTCTGCTTCATTGTTAGCCAAGGTTGGGTACCTTAGCCTTTAGGGGGTGGAGAATCTGATAAGGGCATACGAGGAAGAGGGCTTCAGAAAATGAACCCTCGGCTTTAATTTAGCTACTCATTTATTTCAGAACCAAGGAGGGAAATGCCCGATAGCCCAAATGACAGGGAAAAGTGAACAGTATCATACAGAAACGTTCCTCAAAACTGTATTTCATGAGAGTTCTTGAAGCCTCAGCCAAATCCCATTTTTGAATATGGCTAGACAGTTGATTTCTACTTGGAATTAAAGGCAATCTCTGAAATCCATGGCCATGTTTAAACACGAACTGGGCCATAAGCTTCTTATGGGCTGTGGTTACCAAAAAAAATCTGACTCACAGTGGGAGAGGATTGGGTTGGAACATTCCCATGCAATCCTCACTCTCTGGAGGTGCCCAGCCTATTCCTAGAGATCCTGGACGCTCAATGCTCCCATATAATTCCCCTGACACTTGCATGTTATGACTATTTCTGAAAGATTGACTTTAGAGCTTCAGATGAGAGGTGTTTCTTTTGGCCTGTCAGCAGCACAAATGAGAAGAAAGAAAATGGACTTCTTTGAAATTTTTCCAAAACACATGTCCAATTCAGACAGATTTGTCCAGTATCTTTGCAAGTGTGAATCTCATGTCATAGCTAAGTCTAGCACAGACTTCCCTAATACCATCGCCAACCACATCATTTCTGCATCGAGCTAAGCAGTGTGCAGAAGCAGATTTCTATAGGGATTTTCCAATTACGTACTTTTCTAATTCAAATTATTAATTAAAAATTGATGCATCTTGTAAGAATCTCTTGGTTTCGGCATATCTCATTTTCAGTTTCAAACATTTTTACTTGGTCAGCATTTTATAATGAAAGATGTTCTTTTTCAAATAGAAACACATGGTTCTATAGAAAAAAATATATTAAGGAAAAAATAATCTTTAAACATGAAATAATGCCAAAATGTTTCATTAAGATCCAAGAAGCATCTAACCAGTTTTTGTTTCTTTCAGATTTACTAGTTTTCAGAAATGGAAATTACCATTTCTGGTCCTGTTTAAGACTGGGGAGAAAATGTGAAATTCTGAAATTTTTGTAAGGTTGGAAAATTATTTTCCACCAAATTCTACTCAGCTGAGATTGCAGAAATTCGGTTTTCATCTTCCTCCCTGGCTCTATTACCATGCAATTTTGTTCATGCTGTTCTCCAAGACAAAATCTGAGCCAGGCTGAGATTTGTGCTGATGGTGAATGCCTGGCTTTTTTTTTCCCGTTTTTTAAGTAAAACAATTTCCTAAGGCATTGAAATTTTAGTAAATAGTTTGAAACCAGACCATAATGTCTCGTAACTGTAGGTTTGCCCTTAATTGTACCTCACTGATAGCCCATTTTCCTTCTCCTCAGCAGTCTTCTTTTTCTTCAAGAGCAAAACATAACGTATGCAATTTCTGAAAGATTTGTGGGGTTCTGCACAAATTGAACAAGATCTGTAGGTAAACAGTGTCACCTAGTGGATAGTCAGCATCAATTTTCCCAAACTGTGGAAGAAGTTTGGCCATGTGGTTTTTCCATTTTGTCCTAGAAAAATATTATTTCAAATTGGAAAGAGCCCTGTGCTGAGAAATGGGATTATTTCCAAATCGCTGCAAAACCAAAGATACATAACGTGGTGGCCAGCACTGAGCTAGAATGTGTAAGCCATGTGCATGGGCACGGATCCATTCACATCAGCAGAGACAAAAGAGAAGAACCAATTCCCCAGCTCAGTACCTGAATAGCAAAAGGTTAAAGCAGCACAACATGAAATACTTATTTCCTGAATGTGTAAAAGTGTACTGAGCTCCACATCATCTCCTGCACTATCAGCTGCCCCTTTCCAGGCACAGAAAACAAGAAAATGTCAGTAAGTACCTTTGCTGTGTGATCATCTGAGGCTCCTGAGCAGTAAAAGTAGTAAAAATCACAAAGCGCTTGAGGTGAGAGATTTGGCAGAGAGTATCTGGATACTGGAGCAAGAGTATAAGCTCCATGGAAAAATTCTTCATCCTGAGAGAGTGGGATGATGATTTTGGAGATGTAGTGGAAGGTATCTATGAGAAAAGCTGCCTAGAGAGAGAGGGAGATATGATAAGGCTTGAAGAGCCTTCTGAGTTGGAAGTTACAAGTTGTAAATTCAGGCCATGATAGCCTCAATCAAGAGTAAAATGCTCCAGAAGGAAGGATATGCTCCTGAAAATTATACTGAGACTTGATAACTTGAAAGCCACCTAGAATACTTACAGTTCTGCTTTCTAACTAATACTCTTGGGATCCCTTGGAATCAAGCTGAATTTGAACCAAAGCACTAAAGGAAGAAATTAAATATAAAGAGAATTGAGCCAAGAATTATGGGGGAACTGTTCTTCAGGCTTCTAGAAAGTCTTTGAAGGAAAAAAAAAAAAGGGGAGAATTCAAGGAACAAAGATGAGAATTCAGGTAACTCAATTTCTAAACAAAACAAACACAGGCATTCAGCTGACTGTGCAGAGTGGGTGGCAAAGTGGAGGTTTTGTGATCCTCTCCTACAACCTCCCCTTATTCCTTCTCCTGTAAGGCCATCACTGCAATTCGTGTTGTCCTGGGAGCAAAGTTGATCAACTCTATAGTAAGAATTGCACTTGTTTTTTCTGAAAATGTCTCTAATATCCTACTCCTTTCCTGCACCCCTGACTGGTTTCTCTCGCTGAAATCTGTGAGTTTGCTGTCTCGGTCAACTACTCTGCCTATGATTAAAGCAAGCCCTGCCAAGACCTCTGTCACTGGGTACGTGGCCCTGACACAGGCTAGTCCATGATTTCACCAGTTTTATTCATGACTTGTGTAAAAGTGGCTGAGAGCAGAACGGAGATACTGCATGTTCCCTATGGAAAATTCTTCCCAGCATGCTGGATCTAATTGGAAAATGCATTTGTGCAATGGTAAAACATGGAGGCTTTAGTCATGGTCCTGCTGTGCTCTGCAAAACCAAGCCCTGGTGTGCTTCCTCTTCAGAGATTTGACAGGAGGTAACACAGGACAAAGAAAAGGGTAGGAGCACAAACCATCAAGATCTTGGAGGCACATTGAAAAAGAACGTGGGTGATGGGCCATTCATTTAAATTCTATTTTTTTACCTTGAAAGGTCGGACTAGATGACCCCTGAAGTCCCTTCCAACCTGCTATTCTATGATTCTACGAGAACATGAAGGAGAGTGAAAGTATGGTTCCAGATGTGTCTCCTCCCTGTCCAAGAGGTACCAGGTGGGTAAATGTGAAAGCACCTGTCAGAAAACTCAGTAGTTGGCCTGCAGGCTATTATCAGCTCCTTCTCAACATAGACACCAGTCATGAAGAAGAGGAGGATTGCATGGGGTGATGAGGAAGAGAAAGATGAAAAGGGCTATGATCCACCTGACCTGCAGGCCCTGTAGTGTCAGTCTCCAGTGTGCTGGCGGTGGGAGCGCTCACAGACTGAACATTTAGAACCAGGTCTTATGTTGATAAAGATTTGATCAAAGCAATAAACCAGAGCATTCTGAAGAATGTATGAATGAATCTTAGAATTGTAGTCAAAATGATTAATATCTAATTTTCATAGTTCAGGAAACTTGAACTCCTAGCACTTCCAAATAAAAGGAAAATATGGATTGATTTTTATGGCAAGTTGTTCTGCTAAGTTTGTGTTTGTCCTCTGTTTTCTTCAATTTTTTGTCATGTATCAAATTGATGGTGTGTAATTCTTCTCCATAAGCATGAAAGTGATTATCAGGAAAAGTCCAAGGAGCTCTGTGTACAGGCAAGCTAAAATATACTGCAAGTTATATTTTACAATTTAACAAACACTAGCATTTGTTCTGTTTGGAGGAGTCTTCTTTCAGTTTCATTTTTCTTTTTTTGTACTACACATCCTGGACCATTTCCCACTGGTTGAGTCAGTGGAAGGCACCATCTTCTACTGGTCATCTCCATGGGTGTCAGCTGGTTTGAACTTAGTCATATCACTTTGATTACACTGTGCCTCAGTTTACTCCTCCATTAATGTAAGTTCTACACTGACTTTCTACAGTGCTTTTATTGCTTTTATTCTTGGGATCGCAGAGCTCTTTTCTTAGCTATCCTCTCTCAGTCAAACCATTATTAAATCAGATGCTTTTCATTTTCCCCTTCTCAAAGAGGAGGTGATTCTAATTCCGTGGTTCATTGAAATGTAAATGGAGAGGAATCCTGTTGAGTTCAGTGATACTATGAGACGTAAAAGCAGTGTGTGAGGTCAGAATCTTCCCATGTGAGTTACAAGTGCAAAAATCAGCAAGCAAAAAAATCCTGGGTGTATGAAGGATCCCATTGCTGGGAAGAACAGAAGGAAGAAATAGAAATAGCACCTGGGAAATGATCCTTTCGTCAAGAAAGGCCTCCTCCCTTGTAAATATCTGAGAACTCTAATATTAAACAAATAGAAATTTACCTATTCTGTGGAATTCTCTTTTGCTTCTTTATGAAGGCACTTGTAGTAAAGCCTGGGCTTTATTTTTAAACAATAATCTAAAAAAATAGTTCTTTTTCTGCCAGGAAATTGTAACTTCTTCATCCAAGGACATCTAGTATGAAGTCTGAGGAGGTGCCGGCAAATCTCTGTAACAGTGTGTAATGACAGGCTAACTTAACTTTCCCAGCCTGCATCCATCCCCGCTGTCTGCAAACCTGTTGGATGCTCTTGCTGCGCGTGTTCCGGTACCCGTGTGCCCTGGCTGCGCGTGTTCCGGTACCCCTGCGCTCTAATGGCCGCACGTGGAGCCCAGGCTGGGCTTCCAGGGACACAGGTGCCATGTCAAGAGAGACTTTGCCAGGCAACCTGCCTCGAGCTGCGAGCGCTGATGCCTGCCTACAAAATTCCCTTTCCTCTGCAAGAGCAGCACGCACATGTGCTCCTGAGCCCTGTTTATACCCCCAGACACCAAATGGCAGTAGAATAAGACGCGCGGGTGAACACTGCTGCCAAAAGAGGCAATTTGCATTGCTCAGGTTTGTGTGTGTGTGCGTTTGTGTGTGCACGTGTACAAACATAACTGCTGCTTGGGAAACTTTCCATTTCTGTTCTCTTTTCATGTGAAACCAAGCTTCAGAGCTAATGAAAGTATTGACTGGAACGATCTTTTTTGTTTATACAACCATATTTCTAGACAACATATGCTGTTTCTGAGTTGTAAAGAAAAATTAGAAAATCTTTTATTCTCTTGCTGTTTAGCACATCCTTCGTTTGAAAGGTTAAACTCTCTCACTTTGTTGATTTGCTGTTTTCAGTATTCAACTGCTCTCTTCAGTAGTTCTGATTGCCTATCCTGAGGGAAAACCAGCCTTTTCTAACCAACTCTAGCAGTGTAGTCCAAGGAGGACATTTGCTGAGCCCAGATCCAGTAACGTGGTCTATGAAATAGGGGGAAGGCAAAGCTTCAAGACAACAATATATCAGCTTTAGGAAGAAGGGGTGGAAGAAAATGTTGTATCCTCTTTCTGAACACTAAAGATGCAGCAGCTAGTGCTCTAGTAAGGGAGACTTTCTTTTATCCATTTAAATGATCAGCATACCAGAAAAGCGAAACACAATGCTTACAAGCTGCCTGCATCCCATCCTTCAAGGTGGCCTCATCCGCTAAATAGTCACATTCCTGAGTACTGGGGAAATCTGAGGAGCTAATAATTTCCTCTGACTCAAAAGCAAAACAGCAGAGCAAAAAACGCCCAGCGTGTTTCCGAAGCTCCCTGTTTAAACTGCTTCTGAGCGTGCTTTATTTTATATTAGAAGCTGTTTCTCAGGGTGATTCAGCTTAGGGCATCAGGTAGTGAGAGGCTTCAGGACTTTAACAAATATGAAGGGAGAGCCTAGAACAGCTATGAAAAAAAAACGTTTCCTCGGCTTCCCTCCCAGTTGCCCATTCAGATTTTCCAGAACTGCTATAAAATAAGCTTTTAATCTCTATCACTAGTTCACATCCAGTCCTGCAGTAGGTTGTGCCTTTCCATGAGAAATCATTTGGGAGCTTTGGAAACTGGCTGTTCAGTGGCATCTCCAAATGTTAGCAGATCTCAGGTCATGTTCGCATGAAACAGCCATGTGAAAACCCATCACTGCTGCTGGTGTTATTGGTTTAAGGCTGTCTGAGTGTAGACATTAATTTTCCCTCTTGTTCCTTGGGGTGGGCTGCCAGGTTTGGACATTAATGAGGTAACCAGGAGGAAGTGGCACCACTTCTGTACGTGTAGTAATTCAGTCTCCAATGGTTTCATTCCAGCACCTTTCCTCACAATAAATGCAGTGGAGATTCTTGTTCATGTTCTAAAAGCATGGGATGTTTTAAGCTGAGAATATTTTTCCAGCTCCTGGAAAGTGTTAGACACGCAGCCCTGAGGTGGGCAAAGTTTGTGATTGCCATCAAACTAAACAGCCGTGTTCAGCTTGTCTCAGATTTCTCTTTACATGAGACAGGGGATGATTCATAAAAGAAAATGCTGAGGCCACACAGGTTGTCAAGTCTCTAGTCTAACCAGGTATAATGACTTAGGTTTTGCAGGCGAGCTGCAGTTAGAGGAAAAAATAACAGATCACAGGTCAAATCCATCCCTGACGCAACTCCGCCATGTTCAGTACAAGTTACCCCAGAGTGAATCTGGCCCTGTGTTCCTCAATCATAAAATAAAGCAAGATCCCTTCTGTAGCAGAATCAATTGGAAAAGGGAGAAGGGAAAAGACGTTTCTTTCTAACCCATGTTAAAAATAATCACTTTTTATTGCACAATAGGGCAGGGAAAACCAGCCCTACTAGACACCGGAGTACAATTTCCTCAGCACGTCACAGGGGAGAAAGAAACTGGCATAACCAAGAGTTCTCTTTCATCTCTGCTCAGTTCTAAATGATACAGGGAAGAGGGGATAGCACAATAGCATATCTAGATATCTAGATGTGCTAACCCTTCTTCCCTTTCTCTATAATCTAGATCTATATAGATAGATAACTACCTAGATAGATAGATTTGATCTTCATAGGTTGTGTCACTAATGTGAGATCTAGAGTTATTTAGGAGGACTTTTGCACAAACACAGAGTAATTTAGAAAGAAAATTATTATATTCCTTCTGTTGATTAGATCCATTGTTTAAAAATAGTAAAATATATCTGTTTTAAGTGCCTTCTAGTTTTCACTGCTGCATGGCGTTCTCTGTCTCAGCTTTTTGCTACCATTTGGCAAGTCTGTTGTGTACATGAGCTCTATGGAAATGCAGAAAAGCCACCTGAGGGAGAAAATTGCTAATCACTAAAAATTACTAATCATTCTTTCACACTAAACAAATCCCACTGAGAGGTTTTTGGTTACACAAAGGCGGATTTTTTTTTTCTTTCTCCTTTTCCCTCTTTCCTCCAGCTAATGATACAGAGGTGCAAAATGCAGGATATCGTGTCTAACTATGCATTTGCTGTGGCATTTTCATGTGGTAAGATCTAGGCACAAAAGCCTGAAAATCTTCTAATGCATGCCACTAGCACTTCACAACCAAAACGGCAGGAAAAGCAATTCAGCCAGTCATACAATAATCTTCCCAAGGTTATTTGTATTCCAGCATCAGTGAGATCCCTTTGCTGAGACTGTGGCCCTCATGCAGTTGTGCCCTAAAAGAGTTTACAACCAAAACAGGTGAGGCAGAATAGAAAGATGCAATTTAGTCTGCAATTCTCACAGACAGGAAACTCAGGGTGCTTTTCTCAAGGTCACTTGGGACCTCTCTAGCGGAAGTAGAAGCTAGACACACTCCTGAGTCCTAGAACAGCCCACTGTCTCTAAGCTCCCCTCTGCCAGCACCACTCCCTTGCTCTTAGAAAAGCATTCCTGAACGTGGAGCTCTTCTTCTTCCCATTATACTTGGAGAAATCTATTCACACCTAAAACTGCTCATTTGTCATTGCTAGCAGTGCTCCAAACCAAATGTTTCACTGGCTGAAGTTCCTCCTGCACTGGCATGAGAAGGTAGCAGCGGGTGGGCAGCAGGCAAGGAGCTCAGGAACCGGTGTGCAGCTCCTTCTGAACAGGGGCATCTTGCTCCTGCAGCCCTGTGCTGTGGTCTCCCTCATGTGATGTGTCCCGCCGAGTGAGCCATATAGAAACTGGGACAACTGACAGCAGGGTTTCCTGGGGAGTTTCTGGAGAAATATGCACTCCCGGGCTAACAACTGACACTGAGGGGCAAGAAATTCACTATAAAGGCAAAAATCAGTGGCAGCCCTGCCTGTATCTATTGATGCCATTAATGTATATTTTTTTTAAAAATAATAAGAAATCAGGCTCACTCTATCCCCCTCTGGTTCTCAGAGCACAGCTAAGCACCTTCTGCTGATGAGAGGGCAGCCTCTTTGAAAAATGCTTCAAGTTTTGGATTACCCAGCACATACAGGGTTTCCCTGGGCTCAGCCACTACATCACAGCCCCACAGGTGCC
This sequence comes from Baryphthengus martii, assembly GCA_013396935.1. NCBI lineage: Eukaryota > Metazoa > Chordata > Aves > Coraciiformes > Momotidae > Baryphthengus > Baryphthengus martii. Next base: position 388,345 of record VWZK01021423.1, read on the forward strand.
ATCTGCCAGCACTGCAGCATTCCTGTTTCTCACTTGAGGAGAAAGAAAATGAGGGGAACAACATTATCTTATTTTCAGTCCATCATCAACAATTTTATTGTGACATCGTAATGGGTGCTTCACCGTTGAAGAAGGCCTGTTTAATTTATGTTGACACATAAATTCTGATTCTCTGGACCAAATTTAGGCCTGCTGTAAGCAGGCTGATACCCGTTCCATAATAGTTGGAATAGATTTTTACTTCCATTCCATTCCCCTCTGTTTTCTCTTGTATCTGTGAACACAGCAGGCATCATCTAAACCAAACTAAATAGAAGTGCAACATGTTTTCTATCACTGCTGTAAACTAGTCTGAAATTCACCTTTGTGTGTCAGCTGTGCCTATTTATGTTGCAAAACAGAAGACCTTTTTCAGAGCATTTTTACCAAAGTCATAAAGAATAATGGAAAACCACGGACAGTTCCTAGAAAACGGATGCCATGAGGCGTGAGAATTATCTGGCCACAGGTCCACTCCTAATCTCTACCCTGGACAGAACAAAGTAGGACAGTGCACTTAAAATATAACTATTTTATAACCAGACTATCCACTGCTTTGCCGCAGCGATGAGCAGTGATACTGAAATGCTGTCACTGGGTTTTGGGATTAACACCTTGTGGGAAGCACCCGTGAGGAGGTGGCACCGCTCAGCACCGTGGCCATCCTGAGAGTGCTGCCCATATGGGGACCGCAGGAGCGGGCGCTGCCACTCTGGGTTCCTGAATATTGCTTTGGTTTGTGGTTTCTAAATTGCTAAGTCTTGTTCCTTGAAATATTTTGTCTCTAGAGAATGTACACTGGAATTTTCTGAAGCAGAACATGGTATTACATAAATGTGATGTTTTGACACACTGATATTTTTATGCTTGCATAATTCACTGAATTCTACTCAAGCCTGTAGTTTAAATACCTCAGAAATTTCATTTGTTGGTCAGTTTTAGGCTTCCTCAGGCTTATTTTTCCATTGCTCTATTCCCCAGGGGTCCCAACAGGCTCCAATGGAGCCTCCACAGAGCATCACATGTGTGAGAGGCCAGTGATGACAATGGGCTTTCTCAAAAGGACTGTGCCGTAAAGCTGTTGTTTTGTGGCCAGAACATGTCCCTGCCATTATCAACCAGCAATAGCTACTGGCATCTGTAGGAGACCACAGTGTTGCAATGAGGTAGGTTAGTACTAATTACAAGATGTTTATTCAGTCTAAGTAAAATACACTGCAGTTTACTCATTAGCAACCAAAATGGCACATTTAATTGGAGCAATATATTAATACAAATAGAGGATTACAGCTAAGCAGGCTGTTTAACTGTCTACAATTAATTTATAGTTGACTAAGGTGCTCATTTACCCCATTAAGAGTATACATCCCTGCAGCAGCTTTGTGAGAGAAGGAGTTCATCATGCTTTAGAGAAGTGTAGGTGTTGGGTCTTCTCTAGTTTTATCTGGCCTTATTGACATTAAAATGTTTGCAATAGAAAATGACACTTTTCCTTTGCCCAGGTAAGATTAAAATGCCCTTTTTCAACTCAGGTTGGTTTTTTCTTTTAGCTGACCATCTAATAACTAAAGCATGGTAAAAATACAGTCTATTTTCCCATGTCTATATCAGGGCTGATCCTCAACTAGTTTATAAGATCTTATATCATATCTCAACTTATGAGATCATAAGTTGTTTTTATAAAGCTCACACAGAAGTCAAAATAAGCACGTTTATGATTGATAAAACTCAAATTAATAGTCTTAGCTCAACCCAAAACAGTTAATAAAACAGGGTTAAAATGTTTTCTCAGGGATTTGGGCTTATTGAAGTTCACAAGTATGTTTATCTTGCTGTGTATTTCACCATGCTACCTACAAATCAGATGGAGGACATCTTGAGCTGATTGCGTCTTTTAATTGCTCCATTGAAAATTACTAAGGAAGAAGCATGCCAATAGAAAACGAGGGTGTTGGTCTTGTTAATCCACAGGTGAGGTAACTTTCTATCAGGTTGGTGGAGAGCCTATAAAAGGTGGAAAAGAGGTTGAGGGTATTTTTGTCAGAAGAGAGAAATAGGAGGTGTTTTTGACAAACAACTGAGGTAAGAGTTATTATATGTTATGATTTAATTCACTTGGTTTGCAGTTGAAAAAAAAGGTAGTAGCTACTTGAATTCTAATTTACTCTTTCTCTTTTTTACAATGACTTCATTTCTCTTGGTCTGAGGCACGTTTCTGGAGTGAACTTTGATTTCTAGGGAACTGTGGAGCTTTATTTTTGCCTTTTACTAAGTAAGAGACAATGTTCCATTGGGATAATATTGTCTGCCAGATGCCCATCAAGCTGCTCTCTTGTTCCCCCTCCTCAACAGGACAGGGGGAGAAAATGAGATGTAAAAGCTTATAGGCTGAGATAAAGACAAGGATATTGCTTATGAATTAGCATCAGTTGCAAAGCAGAAAAAAAATAATTTTGTGGAGGAAATTAATTTATGGCCAATTTAAAAATAGAGTAGGAGAGTGAGAAACAAAACCACCTTCCTCTACCCACTCCTTCCCAGGTTCAACCTCGCTCCTTTATTCCTGACTCTTGTACCTCTTTCCCCTACCCCAGGGCGCATGGGAGAGGGGAGGGTTGTGGTCAGTTCATAGCACCTTGTCTCTGGCACTCTTTCCTTGCATTTTTCATCTGCTCCAGCATGCTGCCCCTCCCAGTCCTTCAGAAACTGAGACCTTTCCTGTGGACTGTAGTTCTTCAAGAACTGTTCCAGTATGATTCCTTTCCATGGGGTGCAGGAATGGACTGTTTCAGCATGGATATCCCATGGGCCACAGTTCTTGATGGAAAACTTGCTCCTGCATTGGCTCTCCATGGGCTACAGCTACCCCCATCCACCTGCTACACTGTGGATATCTGCTCTGATGTGGTCCTTCATAGGCTGCAGGGCAATAATTTGCTTTCACCATGGGCTGCAGCAGAATCTCTGCGCCAGTGCCTCAAGCACCTCCTGTCGCTCTTTCACTGATCTTGGTGCTGTCAGGGCTGTTTCTTTTGCATTTTTTTCCTCACTCTATCATAGCTGTTGTGCAGTATCTGTTACCCTTTCTTAAATGGGTTTTCAGAGGTGCTGCTAGCACTGCTTATAGGCTCAGCTTTGGCCAGTTGTGGGTCCATTTTGGAGCTGACTGGAACTGTGTCTGCCTGTCATGGGGGCAACTCCTTGCATCTTCTCCTAGGAGCCAGCCATGCGGCCCACCCCCCTACTACCCAAATCTTGCCAGATAAACCCAATACAACTGTCTTACTTGATATGCTTTAGTTTTGTGAATGGGGAGGGGGGGAAAACCCTTGAAACCATGTATGTATATGTTCTGTATTTCTGCTTGATTGTTTATTGTGCGCTCTCTGTAAGCTCATTTTGTCAGCTGCATTTTCTTATTAGGTGCTCATACTAACAGGTATTGCTATGTGGTGAAATCTCATCACAGTGTTCCAGGTTTTTTATATCACTGGTCACTCTGCCCTAACCCTAGATGTATGCTCTGAATAACCACATTGTTCGTTTATAATGTCCTTGGCTTTTCTATAGCCTTGTCCCTATGATATTACTTGTGGACACAGTGGGCTGGATTGAAGACAGTGAAGTTGAAAGTGGTGATGTATGCAGCTATGTAACTGTGAGAAGAAATGTATTGCTTCCACATACTTCCCTTTTTAACCTGCTGTAAGGTGTTTCATCATGTAGGACATCATGGAGATCTTATATTTGTTACTTAACATACATTGAAAGGTCTGACTTCTCTTTCTTGCTGGCTTCCTGAATGGAAAAAGCTGTTGTTAACATGTCTTGCGTGTCAGAGATCAGGCTGTTCATGATGGCTTATGAAGCTTTGAACATATATAGTAATAGAGAGGAATGGCAAACTGTTATATTAATGTAGCTGGAGCACAAAAAGTGAAACTATTGACCTTGCTAGCTCTGCATTTGGGGCAAATGTTACTGCAGTGAACAGAGTAACTTTACCTAGTGTTAAACAGAAGTTGTTTTGCTCTGGTGTAGATAAATGTGAGTGCCTGAGAAGAGCTGGGCAAAATGCTAAAGGTAGTTGCAATTTTGCAAATGGCAGGAATTTTTTTGGTGAAAATTTTACTTTTGGACAAAGAGGCCAATAAGGAATTAGAATCAAAAATTATTTCTATGGGTTCTTAAGTCACTGAAAAAGCCTCTTTTACTAAACTTTATTTTCTGAAATTTCCTTTTAAATCAAGCAGCCAAACAAAAAGCCTTTCCTATTGCTCTTGCCTGGCACAGCATCAGTGTTCCCTGAACGGAACCAGCAGGTATCCGATAGGTGATTCATAACAGCTCCTGACCTTCCTCAGAAAAAAGGTCCTACAAGTTACAGTGCCTGGTTCCCGGAGTATACAGAAGGCACTGCCAAAACACATGGGAAGAGACACTAATAAGATTGTATTGAGAGGTACTTACGCGGCACAGGGAGAAGCAAAGTGCTTACCCACTTTCCATTCTTTTCACCCAAATCCAATATCAAAATCAGCCTTGCAGAGCAGTGTATGGAAAGAGAGAGCTTATCAATGGGTTGTTTCTAGACTCCATGGTATTATATGCCTGCCCAAGGCCCTTACTCCATCTAAGTGATTCCTGCCCCATAGGTGATTGACACAGTCTTTCCACTGTGTGCAGCATCACGCAGCTGCTGACCCAGCAGAGGCTAATGAAGTTGGGGGCAGAGGTGCCAATGCACCCAGCTATGGGTTTGCATGAATTGTATCACTCAGCGCAGCCCAGAAAAACTGCCCTCTGCCTTTTCCACAAAGCAAAGCCCACACACTCAAGCTCAGCGCTGTTTCCCAGCCCCACGCTGAGTCTCTGGAAGCAGCCTTCTGTCACCCCGCCGGCAGGCCCACGGCTTCCTTGGGGTGCTGCGGTGCGGGGAGCATTACGGGGAAGCCCGTGCTGTGGCCATTAGTGCTGTGCCAACAGCAGCCTCTGTGGATAACGAGAAGCCCTTCTGCCTCACTGCTATTAAACTGCTGCCTTTTCACGAGAGGAATCCTGAATTCTTCCTCAAACCTAAACAAAAAAGTCAGCCTTTTATTCGTTTCATCATTATCTAGGGCTGCCACATTCAAATGATTCTCCAGCAGTCCCTTCATTTCCAAGTGCACACGTTGAGAAGGGATTGGAAGCCTTTTGATTAAGAATAAGAGGTGATGACACTACAACCAGTGCAGGGTTGTCATCATTACCGTGTACCTGCACTTCCACAGAGCTCTCGCTCTGGGTTGCCTCTGATATAAAGCGGCTGTACTCTGTGCCCTAATTGAATGGAACTATTTTATAAACACGCATTCCCTGAATCCCAGAAAAGATCCTTTTAGAGGGGAAGATATGGGGAGGGTGGTGGGGAGGTGAGGAGCTAGATGGGCTCAGTTCCTGGCAGACCAATTTTGTCTGTAAGAGAGATTTCTTTGTTCCCTGCAAAACTGCTTGTCGTCCAAGCGGATATCATGGGGATTTTTCCCCCTACAAGTCAAATGAATGATCTGACCACCCACTTTTAATCCTGTGATTTTCTGCTTTTGGCCTGGATTATAAGTCACCTATGGCCACCTTTAGTGTGTAGCAGGCTGCAAGTTTACACAAGGCACCTAAGGAAAAACTTCTATTCCTTCCTGGCCTTGTTTGTTAACTGTTCATGTCTGATAACTTAACTGTCTGACTTGGTCACAGTAATGACCTTTTGGAAGCAACACAGGGAAGAAACCTTTTGCCTACCCACCAGGATGCTCTCATCTGTCTCCTGAGAATGTACTCATGTGTACATCCTAAACCCATGCTGCTTATCATGGGAGCGATGCTATAGATGACTTGTTAAGCAGTGTCCCTCTTTTCAAGCTCTTTGTGCTCACACTGGAATCTCCACTAGTGATTTACTGTTTTCCAGGTTAACTTTTAAGTGCTGATTTTGACCCATATTCCTGTCCTGGCTATTTCTCTATTGCCATGCAGTATAACTACAGCTGTACTGAAGTGCTGTGCCTCAGCCTTGAGGGACACGGGATCTGTGCTGGGCCAGTGCCTTCTTGCAAACTGGTCCCACAGTTGTAGTTCAATAGTTACAAGTAATCCTCTGCTATCTGTGTGTTTAAAGGTGAAAGGCTTTTATTGTTAAACAAGCTTTCCCTGGAGCCTCCATTTTAGTAAGAATGCTCTAAAACCGCTACAGGGTTTTATATAAATAGACAACAAAATTATGGCCCATTCCTGGTACTATTTCAATAGCTATGTATGAAATTTACTGCATAAGGGATGTTGAGTTAAAAGTGGTCAGAAGAGTTACTTTTATCTTGGCTTACATATAGCATTACATTTACACCTGAACACTGGGTGAATTATCATCCAGAGAGTTGAGAAGGAATCTCTTTTCTCCAGGAATGGCAATTATATTTGATTAGGTACATGGGAGCTTTTTCCTCTCCTGGCCAAGGAGCTGAGGGCAGTGCTTTGAAGATACCCAGCCTCATGATCAAGGTGTAAAGGATAATGACAAATGTGAAGTTCCTGCAGGGTCAGAGTCAGCTACAATAGTTCAGGGGAGAGGGCATCGGACTGGTACTTAAGAGGCTTGACTTGACTGCCCTGTTCTTCCACTGGGCTGCAGGACAAATCGCTTGCTTTTTGTGCCACAGTTTCCTTATCTGTGAAATGTTGGTAATGAGCCTTTCTTCTTCATTTTCCTTTGTAATCACTCCAAGAGCTGCAGGTAAAATATGCTGCACAAGCACTTGGTATTACTATGTTTGATTTGTGGGATTTTTCTGCGCAATATCCTAATGCAAGGAGTTGTTTCAGATTTGCACACATAAGCTCAAGGACTGTGGTGTTTGTCATCCTGCTGTTAACAGCTTTTCGGTGAAATAATTTGGATGTATAGGCACTACTCTGGGTTTGTTTTTGTTAGGATATCTGCAGCCTGCAATCTTAGTGCAACAGGATTTGTTAGTCAAGCATAGCCCTCAAACAAAAGCACCCAGAGGATGTGCCTTTTTAGATGCTTTCATTTGCACAACGAACCCCTTGTCCTTTTGCCTCTGGTCTCTGCTGGTCTGCTTTTGAGAGGCCTCCACGCCTGTGGTCATCAACAGTTTGCCAACATGAGGAGGTGGATAAAAAAATCCCCTTGACATGTGTAGTAACCTAAGCCTCATTTCAAATGTGTTTGTTTAAGCATTGCTAAGGGTTCCCTCCTTCTTGCCCCCATCACTTCTCCCCTTAACCTGTCTTTGTTTCAAGATGGGAAGAGGCTGTTGGCAAGGTGGGGGGTTTCTGTGGCAGTGCCTGCTGTGATCTGGGCACTCTTTGTTTGACAATGTGTGCGGTGTTATGGACACAGTCTCCTCTTGCTAATGAAATACACTGGCATGAGGAGTCCTAATTGTGAGGTGATACCCAACTGAGTGTGAGAGCAGGTGAGGTGTGCATGATGCTCTTTAGTTTGGGTCATTGGAAGTGATAGATGCAGGAGGATGGTAGAATAGTTCCTGCTGAAACCTGAGAAGCTGCCTGTGTTGGTGAATGTCACCTGGTGCTCAGCAAATGCATTCAGATGAAATCACTGAAATCTTGGATTTCAGGCCGAAGTGACCACTACAGGCACTCGTAGTTCCTGCTTGTGAAGTAAACAATTGTTGAACACGCTTCAGCATAATGACACTTTGTGCAGCAGGCAATTGCTCACCACCTTCTGCCTCTTCCCACTGTTGTGACAATCCAAACGCTACCCAGACCACAATGATGTCAATCTGTCCTAGAAGTGCTTTACTAATAAACTGCTTAACTTCACTTCCCCTAACCACTAGTCAGGGTGCAATATGTACTTGTTGAATGTCTTTGAGTTTACTGTGCTGGTTTTCCCCTAACTGTTCCCTGGAGCTGGAGAGCAGGGCACTAATGGAAGATGCAGGACGTGCAGCCTTTCCACAAGCATAACGTGCAGACAGTGCTTGGTGCTATCAGTGACCTGAAATACAGTTACCTGTCCAAGGCCATATGTTTCCTCCCCTTCTCCACCTCACCAGTTTATCTGCTAAACTCCATTAGCATTTTAGGGTAGGAGCTGGACATTTATCCAGTGCTGAGGGATATGAGATCTCACTATAATACAGTGAGGCTTTTTTAGTGCTAAATAGATATTCAGGAGGTCCAGTAGGTGAACCTTTTCTTGACAACTTTACTTGGGGAGTGAGGCAAGTTTCTTGACTCCTGGCCAAGTATGTCTTCTGTAGTGGGATATTTTTCTGGGATTGGAGTTTTATCATGCTACTACACATTTATGCAAGAGGACTGCTCACTGTAAGAGATGAAGGGGTCCACTCTGTTAAAACAAAACTGTTCCTGTAAAACCATTGCAACAAAGTGTGGACAATGGACAATATTATGACTTCAAAATTGTGCAGACTACGAAAGAGAAGTGATTCTCTTGCATTTCATCAGGTCTTCCTTCAGTATTTAACTCTGGAATCAAATTTCTCCTCCTGTTTTCAAAATTCATAAAGCCAACCATGAAATTAGGAACGTGTCAACTGGAAATAAGGAAGCATTTGACTTTGACACTAAAATTAATTAAACTGTTATTACATTGATCTCTACAGCATCTGTTCCACTTGTATGCAGAAATGCTAGTGTGCGCTATGGGGCCATTTCATACTGGCGGAATTGGATGCTGTGATCAGCCATATGCTGATAAAATTATTCTTTTGTCAGCATGTCTGCCTGGAATTGCTTCAGGAGCTGGAAACATTCAAAGCAACAATGCTTAGTGCTGAGAGCTTAAGATTGCTGATGTGAAAAGGACTTTTGGTCTAGTTCCATACTCCACATACACATCATACCTCACATACAGGTTGGCAAGCCTGTTCCTGTGTCAGCAGCTAAAAATGGGTTTTTAAAGCACTTGAGTTTTGAAACTAGACTTTGTTTACAGAATGAGGTATCACTTGTTTGTAAAGCTTCATCCACCTCTAGTCCAGTTAAATCTGGTAGTTTGGTTGTCACTTTGGAGGGATTGGGTCAGACCCTGGAGAAGTCAGAATATTAGAAAGCTGACATAAACCCCCTGCTGACTGATCATGTCAGGTAGAAGGTATAGGTAGGTAATTAGGTTTGTTTATTGGATGGTCTTTGGTGACCTCTCTGTGTTATGCTTGTGCAGCTTACAGGTAGATCAGTCACAAGCATCGAATTCCATAAGAATGTTAAAGGTTTGCATGGCAAAAGACAGAGATGCATTCACGCTTTGCCTTCCTCTATGGTTTGCATCCAGAATCTACAATGAATTTGTATTTCACTGTGTATAAAGAATGTGAGATTTGTCGGGTTCTGGGAAAAAAAAATGGACCAGCCATTGCAGTGGCTTGTAATGACAGAGCAACTGTCAGTCCTGAAGTTACCTGCATTAGTCCCAGTGTGGTCAGCATTCCATGCATCCTGATGATAAGGATTTAAAAAAAAAATTATGTTGACATGGGCCAAATCCATCCATGGATAAAGATACCCTGATGATGAGCAGAGCCTCATCTGATTGCCTGGGTACTATCCATATCTGTAATTAGTCCCTAAATAGGTACCTGAAGCACAGCTGATACAAGCTTTTTTTAGGAAAAGCGGATGTTTAAAAATTGAGTATTGTGTTGGAGAATTTTCTTCTCATAGTTTCTGATCACAGTTGAAAGTAATTCTCTTCAAGTCTTGAAAAGAACATAATTATTTGCTTTTACAATTAAAGCCATAAAAGCAGCTAGCTATTGTTGCATGCTCTCTGAAAACGTGCTATCACTTTTGATGACTGTGATATTATTAATCAGTTCATTATCATTACTGGATTAAAATAAAAATGCCCAAGTAAACACAAATGCCTTCTCTTTAAATAATTCTTCTGAACACTTCTGAGTTTGCATGTGTGTTGTTGAGCACTTGGTCTGGCTGCGCTGCTGTACCTCCGCACACAACTGCCGCGCTCTCGCACACAACGTGCGCAGGCACAACCTGCAGCTTGGAAAGCATGCAAGCCCCTGAAAAGTTGGTGCTTTGTAACAACTCCATCAGATGTCACCACAAGGTATTTGTCAGTCAGCAATGGCCAGCTAAGTGATTATCTGACACAGCTACTCACTGTATGGGTCACCGGCAAACAGACAGGTTCAAAGATTTAAGACATTTGTTCCAACTCCTCCCAAATGTCTTGCCTTGCTTCGTTCAGCTAGCAGCTCAGTTGTCTTGCACAGGCAAAATATCATATTGACACTTAAAACAAGCTGTTTAAAAATAGCCAGTCAGCCCAGGGTGGGCAGAAGTACTGAGTTTTGTTTGTCTAGAGGGGAGGTTTTTTGGCTCTCCTAAGGGCTGTTTGCTGCCTCTGGTACAGTGTGAAGGAAAGGCAGCCCCGTCTTCCACACTGAGCACTGTGTGTGTTCACACTTCCACCAGTGCTGCCTGATAACTATGTTAAGTTTCTTAACTATGGCCTCAGTTTTCTGTCCTGTTTTCACAGTTGTAGGGAAACTCACATCAGCTAATAAAGCTGGTTTTAAGAGACAAATGTAGCTTTTCTGTCACCAGAAGTGCAGCTATTTAAATCCACACTGAAATGGAAAGTTTGTTTCCATTACATTGCATTTCAGACTTGTCCCTCCCATCTCAAGCAGGATTTGTGTGAACTATAACCAAGGGTTAGTTTGGTGGTTTAAAAAATAATTAGTGGTAATGTCCTAGCCCTGTAGATAAGAAGTGTAAATGAGTGTTATGATTGCAAGCTATAACAAGCCATAAAAACTACTGCCCAAAGACAGTAATAAGAAATGCCAAACATCTATGGTGGAGCTGGTGGCTTGAGAAACAGACAGCTCATCCTTGTTACAGCACAAGGAAAAAGCTTGTCTGCTTTTCTTAAAGCTGAATTTGGCACTTGGGAGGGTTAAAAATTGCTTTCCATCTGATACTTAATTTTTGAGAGAATTACCCTAATGATACGTTACATCAAAGTTTCATAAGGGCCTGGTTTCTTGAATTGCCTCCTCTGCACTCAGTGCATGTGACTCTCTTGAAGTGGTAATGCCTGGTGATGAAAGCGAAGGGATGGGTGCAAGGTGATTCTGCTGGCCAAAAAAGTTGCACAGATAGAAGAAGCTAAAGAGCAGTTTCCATGAAATATAAAAGAGGCAAATGTGATTGAAAGTCAGGGGATATATTTAGATAGAACAGGACCATGTCCCATGCCTAGTTTCCATGGTGTCAAAGTCTTAGCTAAAGCCTCATATCATAAAAATACAAGTAGGCAGAAATGTACTGTTTTACAGTTTGATTGTGTCAGAGGGGCAGAAGGACTTGAAGATGGCATTGACAGACAAAACAGAGAAGTATTAATCTTTTGTAGGATTCAGCATGTAAAAGATGCTACTCAGTTGACCACAAACAAATAAAAATGTTGAGACGTGCCAAAGAACATTTTGTGCCACGTGTGTAAAGGACTTCACGTAACTTACACTGGGTTTAAAGCACCCCACAAAAGGTCCACGTTCTCCTAATATTAAAGATTTGACTTCAGGCTGAGAGCAAAGCTATTCAGAGCCTGAAAGCAAAATGTTCTGCTGTGTCAGTTACCTGAAAAAGACATGCAGCATCCCACAGAGGCATAGCAGAGGAAAATATATCTACTGCTCTTCCATTTCTCCAGCCCTCAATTTAACACTTTTTTTTTTAATAAATCTTAGCAAAAATCAGTGCTTGCATTTCAATGTACCTGTCTTTTCCCATGAAAAATGGCGAAACTATGAAACCCATTAATACTTTCTCCTTTTTAAAAAACCCAGAGAATGAGAAAATTTATTAGAGGACACATCACTGCTTACTTCCATGTGTTTGTGAGCATGGTTGAAAGCAAAGGTGGCCTTGTTTTGAGGAGGTTTGTGTATGTTCCACTGCAATATTTTAACAGTCCTGTCCTCAATACTCCTGAGTTTCCTTAAGTTACACGAGTCTATGGATGCCAGGAACTCTGCAATAACAAGCCATGGCTCTGCATTCAGGCTAATTACTGCTGAAGTCAAAGGAAGCTGGATTATTTCCTGCTAGAAAGTGCTTGAGATGCAGTGAGTGAAATCTGTGTGCAGAAGCAGTTGTGTGAGTTTTACTGTTTTCCACCCCAAATACTGAAGTTGCGGCACAGCAGAAATTAAGTAATTTGCTAGAGGCTGAACAGAGAGGCACAGACAAGGGGAAAGAGAAGGGGCTGGTGACTCCCTAGATATATTCATCAATTTGCAGATTGCTCTGTCCTACCAGCATGCATTGCAAGGAAAATTAACTACCTAAATGAGATTATTTTGGAAGGACTTTTTTTAGCATCTCCCTCAGCTGTTTTTTTTTTGGGTAGAGGAAAACATGGGATGTTAGCTAAAAACTACATATTCCTATAATGGCCAAATGTTGTTCAAGCACCATTACCAATAAGAGCAGGATTTGTCCCTGGGTGTTTGTCCTCTGCTCTTCTCCCTGCTCTATACTACTCCTTGCTGTATCAGATGTTATTCCATATTGTTCAGAGAGCAGGACAGGCATATTTACATGAGAAGTTCTAAAACTCACTGAATGAATTGCTAATTAGGAAGGGGTAGAGGAGAGTGCCCTGTGTCTAACTCTTGATGAATTCTTACAAGAAAAAGTCCAACCTTAAGTATATTTAAATTTTTACTGCCAAGTTAAACCCTTGCACAAAAAAAAAAACCTTACAAAGGAAATGCTGACAGGTCCTTAACTATAGTAGCAGTAGCAGTCTCTGCCATAATAAAGATGTTGCGTGTTATCAATAATCCTCTTTTTGCCTGCATCCCTGTCTTTCTAAAGAGAAAGGGCTTACTGACTGGGCAAATCTATTTATAAATTTTGTCTTGGCACAAGAGGAATGCATCAACAATGCTGTGGAGATCTGGGAGGCAGCTGGTCTGACTGCATGCAAGCAGCAAGCTGAGTATCAAAACAGGGCACTTAAATTTTCTCTCATTCCTGCGTTTTCCTTTGAACAAGGCAGGGTAAGAGGAGTTACAAAAGATGAGTAAACTGTCACATTTGGCTCACTGAAGAGCTCTGAAGGGCTTTCGCATACTACTCACCGTTGGTTGGAGTCATCAGAACTGGGAACCAGGTTATGTGCGTTTACACCACAGAGGGGCACGTGTGCCACAACAGCCCTAGCTGATAAGGATAGCTCTTCCTGGGGGTTGATGATACTTCACTTTGAATAAAACAATGGAGCAGTAAAGCTGGAAGGAAAAGAGATAAGATCTCAAGGAGGACACTCACTTTTTTTTCTCCTCCATGTCATTTTAAAATGATGGATTTCCTTGAATATGCTGTGGTGGATTTTGCATTTGTTCACTTCTAAGCAAAGTCTTACAGAGAAGATGACGGACTTAATTCATCGACAGCATAAACTGGCAAAAAAATGTTGGAGTCCTGCCATTTACCATCTTTTCACATTAGTGACATTCCAGTAGAAAATGGACTTTTTCCTTTCAAATGGTAAGAAAGAGATGACACTGCTCCTTAACGTTCCTGTACACCTGCAGCCGAGCAGTATCAAATAATTGCTGTATTTTCCCAGCTCCTTGGCCCATTTATAGCCAGTGTGATAGGAACATGATCTAGGTGGCTTTATTTCCTATGATTTTTTTTTCTCCTTTCTGCAGTTCCTTGTGACAACTCATTGCATACATAGGACATGTACCAACATTGCGTTGCTGTTTGCTATGATTTACCACTTTTACTCTGCCTGCAGACTTTCATTACAGGTCTTCTCAACCCTTTCTGTACGTAGTCTCTTGAAAACACTGAGCAGTTGATGAGAGGAACATTTGACTTTTTTCAACAGGGTTGACGAAACGATGTGGGATATGGTAATGGCATGTGTGTAGAACAAAAGATAGGTGCGCTGACACGGTGTCTAGTCTGAGTGATACAGCTCTGGTAGTGGTAAGACGGATGTTTGGATGGAGGTGAGGATGTGTGCTCTTAGCTTTACTTCTCTTTTTGGCAGCTTTGTTGCTTCTCAAATCCCACGAGTGGTTCACAAGAAAGTACTTTATGTATTAGTATATTTTGGGCAGGATTTTTTTTTTAAAGAGCTCACTATTGTCCTAGCAATATTTGATTTCAGGCCAGGGCTGAATAGTTTTGAAAATCCCCCTCTGAATGTGTATGTCTGTTCCCTATTACATGGATGTTGAATTTTCCTCCTTTTATACCCAAAATCTAAAGTTTACTCAAAGCAGAACAGCAAGGATCACACCACTCTCATCAAAATAGCTTACAACGTGCAACCAATAAGTAGGTCACTTATCTGAATGAGCTACTGTATAAGTAGCATGTTTGCCACAAGAGACTTATGAGCGAGTCCCCCATGGTGCATATATAATAGTCGGTCGGTCTGATTCAATTCTCACAGATGTTTAAACTAGACCTTGGTTTAAATGGAGATGGATCAAGGGGTATGCATCATGTATGAACTATGGATGTGCCTTTTTCCATAAGGGCTTACTGAACTAACTGAGGATGTCACAAAAGGCCAGAATTGATTGTATAAGTTCACTTTCAATCTTTACCAGCCATTTGAATGATCCAGACACACTCCTCCAGAAAACACAGGGTGTGCAGGGGAGAATAATGCATGTGGCAGCGTTAACTTGGGACATCGATGAACTGTTCAAATCTTGCAGGTGACCTGGCTCTGACCTTTTTAGTGACTGAAGAGACGGGAGCATTTCTTTTACGTTTCTGTCTTCATTCTCAGCTGGCTTTGGCAGTGTGCCTCAAAGTTATGGGGAAGATGATAAAGAAAATTCCCAACTAAAGCAAAGAAATACTGAAAATCTCGTTGGAGAGGCTGTAATTTGGGCAACTGTCTGCTGACTGCTTTTACTAATGGGGCACACTACACCCAGCAGCTCTGGGAAAGGAGTTGCAGTTTGGGGCCCGGGAGCATTAAGCTTCTCTTCCAGTGCTATGTATTTCGGGAGCACTAGAGAAAATCTCTCTCCCTCTGCAGTGAAATTCCTTCTAGGGAAGAGCATGACCCAACATGCTTAAACTTTAAACTTTGACATGGCTTATCTGAAAGATAACCTTTGACTGCAAGGGCCCAGGAAAGCGCTTGTCACAGGAGCCATCCAGCTGAAATCCCAGTGCAGAGTTTGCTTTCCTCTGAGTTTTGAAGCCTGACTATAATTAGGAGGTGCTTTTGATGGATTTGTCCAACACCTATTTCCCAGAGGACAGAAGTCAGGCTTGTGCGGTTAGTGGGAGATCAATTATGAAAGCTGAGACTCCAACTGTATTGCACTGGAAAATCATAAAGAAGGAGACAGTGGCATCATTAATTTAGAACTATTTACAGTGCTGATAACATGACCCAGAGAAAGGATTGGCACTAAGGAAGGATTGTTCTGTGGGGACAAGTTAGTTCTACAGTTCTCATTATAGGAATTGCCTCGCTCTGGAGAACTGTATTCAATAGTAAAGTGCAACATACTCAAGTGATTTAAAAAAAAACAACCCCAAACATCAGAAAAAAACAGCACCTTGCTTTTTGTATAATTGCATATGTTCAAAGTCTGATCGGACAATCTAGGATAGAAGAGTTGAGCACTGAACAGAACTGAATAAGACCAGACTACCTGGGTGTACACTTCCTGCAACTATCTCTTTTTTTTTTTTTTTTTAAGAGACAACAGATGCATGTGAATTCGTTCCTCTAGGCATCCACGTTTTTTTTTATTTCAACCAACAAAAAAGGGAGAAAAATGGTGTGCCTTGTTAGGTACTTTGTACATACCTCTTGTCTGGGTCTTCACTCCTCACATTGTAGCTCTTCCTACTAGCAGTACAGGTTTTATACAGGTCTACCTTTTACTCTTGGTCTTTGCACAAAATTTCAGTGCTGAAAAAAAATATGCTTAAACCAACTCTTCTGGTGAAGGTGTAAAATTAATTGTGATTTCTCTTTCTCTTGCCTGAACTAAGATACTTCATTTTAAGGAGCACCCTTTAAATCCGTATACAGGAACCCTGGGTATGATCACTACAACTACTGTATGTGTGGTGTGTTACAGAGCAGGAACAGGTGACCAGGACCTTTATTAGACTGCAGATTTCCACATTAAAATGAACACCAGCAATTAGCAGCCTCAAAACCACTTCTGAAAACAGTTAAAAGGCACTGAGAGCAATAAAATATTAATCACTGGCAGTTTTAAGAAGGTAAAACTGTCCCAAGGGACATCTTTTGGTGCTACAGCCTTGCCTTATGCACAGTTTCCTTCTTGCTTCCTTACTCATTAGGTTGGCATTGGGGTAGAAGGGCAGAATGGGTCAGAAGGTCCCACTTCAAGTAATTAGAGAGTTGCTTCTTTTATCTAAGTGTACCTTGTTAAAGTATATCAGTGTCAGCCAGGTTAATTGGAACTTTAATACATAATTGATGCTAATTTATGGCCCTTTTTGTTCTAGGATGCTCATGCAGACCCCAAAGTCAGGATACAGTTTTCTTGTTATTAATTATATACATCAAACCAATATCCTGTTGGGAGAAGACCCACAACTTATTACAGTTGCATAGCTTTGCTGCCCCTAAACCCAAACCCCTTCATTCACTAGTGTTTCATGGTTTGTTTGTTTGTTAAAAAAGATCCTACTTGGCCTCGGTGTAAAATAAACATGAATTCTTATTTCTGCTTTCACCACAAGGGTGGGACTCCAGCTCTGTGTCTGGCACTATTGTTCCCACAAAATACTCAAATTGACAAAATATCCACAAAGAGAGAAGTAAATGTTATTAATGTCTTGTAATGACTTTAAAGGCTGAAGTCAGGGTTGTGCATTGCATTTCCAGGTGGGTACTACTGAGAAGGAGACACCTAGAAAAGGCAAATGAGGGCTGAGTAATGTGCACCTTTGAGGCACATGGTTTTCGCTGTCTGAGGTCTGGGCTGCCCTAGGGAGACGCAGCTTTCCCCAAACAGCAGTATTTGACGTAACTGGAGAACTGAGGTCTTTGTGGTGACAGTTCATCTGAGGCACCTGGGAGCCTGAAAATTATTGCTTCATCCCATGGTGATCTGGAAGGGCAGCAGAGGAGATGTGGGTTGGTCTGCAGTTCCCATGTAAGATATGGAGCCACTTAAGAAAATCACAGGAGGTGATTCCTTTTCAAGACCATTTTCCTTATGGTCTGCATATCTCAGACTCAATGTCTGTAGGCTTTCAGTGCTTGTACAGGCAAAACGTGAGGAATACTCTTCTCTCTTGTCAGTTTAGTTGAGATTTTAATCAGATTTTCTCTTCAAAGGGTTCTCCTAGCACCTAAGTATAGCAGGGTTTGCACAGATAGTATAGTGTTATTAAATGTCCCTGCTTAGGCATATCAAAAAATAATGCTATTTCTGGAGTTAATGATGGTCCCACAAGCATGTTGAAAATTCACCTGCTCCTCTGTGTTGCCAGATATTTGAACTGGTTCCTCCCTTAATTTGCTACTTGATTCATTTTGTTCTCTGGAAACCAGATGTGGCATAACATGATAACATACCTATAGTGGATTATGCTGGAACATGACACAACATGTGTCAAGTTTCTTTTGAACCTTTCGGAGATCAGGTATCAGTCAAAATGAGGTCATTTTAATTATCAATGATTAATTAATTAGATGATTGTTGGACAGATGAATCCAAAGATTATATAGCACTCTTGATCAGTGTCTGTAACATAGAAGAAAAATAAAGATTTTTAAGTGGAATGAATGGAAAGATTGGTGCTGAAAATTTCAGCTACTCATGTGTCATTTGTGTAGCATTTCAGAGGGTTGAAAATGATGAGGTGAAGCAGCATCTCTCAGTACAGCCTCGTGAACAGTGGCCAATAATTAGGGATCACTCTGCATTTTAGAAATTACCTCTTGATTTAAATATATTCCTGCTCCGTTTTGATTTCTAGATGTCCATACTGAACTATTTTTATTCATACTGCTATTTAGAGATTTGAGTACTGTGCAAAGCTGGTTTGTGCCAGCAATACACACCCAATTATCCCACGTGGATTCTCCTGCTCATACTGCTGGCTGGTTTGGCTGGGGACCTGCAGGACAGAGTGATGCTGATGAAATTGAAGGCAGCCTGATCACAGAAGACAAGGTGCAGACATTGGAATGGGAATGTTTTGGCAGCAGAAAAATCCTTTCTAATGATGCCTTGTGTGTTCTGTAGCTTTGTATACGCCAGGGCCCCGACAGCAGTAATGGTCCTTGCTGGCCCTGAGCAGGCCAGTGACCCCATTTCAGCCCAGTAGTGTGTAAACAACTTGAGTGCTCGTGTACCCAATACTGTACATAACCTACAGTGTGGCCAAACTTCGATATAAGATCAGTGCTGTTGATAGGACAGCGTTTTGGAGACTAGTTTACCCAGTAGGGAGCTAAGGAGTTGTCAATTCTTTGCTTTCTGCAGTATTTCAGCTGATGCAGCATTTGCTTTTGCAGCCTGTGGAATGTTAACTTTGGCCAAAAGTCCACTGTGGCCCCAGGTGTGATGTAGGTCAAGGTGAGAGAGAGTTTGAGGAAAGCCTAGAGGTCAATCCATGACTTCCATCAGGAAGAGGGAAATACAGAGGGACCAGTGAGCTCCCACTCCTGCAAAGTGATGAGGAGTTTAGGCCTTTCAGCAATAGAACTGCATTTGTGAGTGCCCACTCAACAGAAATTGTGTTGGCAACTGTTACAAAGAGGAAAGAGGGCTTGGAAAGTTGATGAGGCTCATTGTGGCCTGCATGGCCTCATGGGCCAGTGTTTAGCATATCAGTCTCCATGTGACAATAACCACTTGACCTAGCTTCTTTGCACTCAATGCTCTTTGGGTACCGGGCTACACAAGGTAAATCTCTTCACCAAGTTTGGGGAGCTCTAGGTAAGGTAGCATCTCAAGCAGTTCTCATAAGTGACATGACATTGCACTGCACCTTGCTCTATAGTGTTTCAAATGTGGCACAGATTGGGTGTTCTTGAAAATTAAAGGTGCAGCTCAGTATTTGTCAAGGTTTATTTAAGGAGTAATATGAGTATCTAGAAGCATACTCTCCAAGGAGGGTGAAACTGAGACTAATACCATTAAAGTGCCCCATTAGGTTGGATGTTAGGAAAAATGTCTTTACCGAGAGAGTGGTTAGGCACTGGAACAGGCTGCGCAGGGAGGTGGTAGAATCACCATCCTTGGACGTGTTCAAAAAAAGTTGAAGAAATCTTGAGGTTACAAGGATTACACAAAAAACTCCCTTGGCTTTTTCTCTCCTTATTTTTTCCCATCCGAGGATTTCATGAGAAAGGACTGAGTGGAATCGATTAACCTCACAGAAACTCCAGCAAGACTTAATATTCTCAAAGGAAGGTCACCAGGTTTCAGTTTGTGCCAGCACTCACTGTCCTGAGGTATTGAAGACTGGGGAGCTGGAAGTGAACCTTGGTCTCCAGCAAAGGAACTAGAGAAATCTGCCAAGGAATTTGAATAGAAATTGATGTGGCAGTAATTTCTTTTTTTTTTTTTTTCTTTTTTGGAAGTTGGTTCTGTTTTCAGGACTGTGTTCACCTCAGAAAGGAGACTGGGGAATAACACCTTACACAGCTGACTGCTACTGCTTTGGTGACACAAAATAAACAGAATGGAGAAGGCAGCAAGTGCATTAGGGCAAGGGAAATAAAGAAGCATTTCTAACCTCTCGCAGCAATAGGCAGCAGGGCACATAATGAGCTCTGCTGCACTAGTGTGAACTACGGGAGGCTTTTTCTTTCCCCACCTCCCTCCTGATGCCACATCTGCCCGTGCCCCGTGGAGAGCAGTCAGCCAGGGTTAGCAGCAGATAACCCTGTCTTATTAAGTGCAGGGTCTGATTTTAGGAGTTTTTATTGGATTTGATTGGAGGATTTTTTTCTACCTAACAGATGATTGAGAAGCCTGCAGGCCATCAGCTTGGGTGGAGTTAGCTGGGGTTTTTTAAAAGCTGGGCCAGAAACTGTCCCTTATTTTCATTATACCTGCGGTATGGCTCCTTAGGTGAGGAGCCAGTGCTGGAGTAAATAGCCCTTAAGAAAAACAAAGCCCCTGTTTTTCTGTAAATGCCCACAGTAATTAAAAACAAGCAAATGAGTTGTCTGGCATAGCCTCAGCTTTGCATCTATACAGACACAGGCTTGGCACGATAGACAGACTGGTGGTGGGAATTTCCTTCCTCTCAGACATTTCTCAGCTCTTGCTGAGAGTACCTGCTTGTTCCTGCTGCTCTCTGCAGTGTACGTACTGCTTTGCATCAAATGAATGATGAGAATACTATTCACTCATGAGTCTCTAAGACAATGAATGTGCAAAAAGTACCTCAAGGTCACCTGTTTCTAACCAGCCCCCCAAAGAAGGCAAATTATCTTTTTCCTCTTTTTTTTTTTTGTAGGAAGAGAATATGGAAAATAGGGGATTTCACTTTATTAATAACAGTTGACTCCAGCAATGACTGAACAAAACTGGCTAATCAGAGCTCCCTCAGGAGGGCCAGCAAAATTGGGAAGGGCACCACTGCTCATGCCAGGAGAGCAGCTCCTTCTATAGCTCCATCACCTGCTGGAAATAAACAAAATGATAAATAGTCTCCTGCCCAGCCCTGGGAGCAGCCTTTCCCAATGATCACTCTGCCTACGGAGGTTCTTTCTGGCTGTTATATGTGGTTTGATTTATTTATTTATTTATTTTTTTACCTCAGGGACACTTAAATTATGAGGCTGTGCTTGCTACACATAGTGGATACTGCTGCCTGGTTTTTAAATCATATTGCTGTTGCAAAGCAATTTAGTCTTCTTTTTTTGGTGGTGTTTTCCTGGTGACAAGAGTCCAGTGGATGTTTCTACTTCATCTGTTCTGCTTACCTGTTCCAGCGTATTTGCACTAACGGGCACTGATGGCACTGACGATGCTACAGGCATCCAAAACTGCCTTATGCTTGAGTGTGACAGGGTCATGTGCAACTTGGTGGGCATTGGCTTTGTAATGCTAAAATATTTGGGTGTTGTACATCGCCCTTCCAAAGCTGTTCACACTAAATGAGTAGAGATGTGCTTTATTTCAGACTCACGTGTTTCTGTTGTTAGCGTTGCTGTACATGTTGCAGAGCAGTATTTTTAAAATTTCAGCCTTTAAAATGATGAGTGGCATTGGGGTTTTTTAGTAAGTCTGTATGGACAAGCTTAGGCGACAAGTACTTTTTAACACCTATGTATCTTGAAGACGTTCCAAGGAAATACCTCGTGAAATCCTGTCTGAGCCTCACGCTTCCCGGAGGCGTGCTATGCTCCCAAAAGAGTTTGTAGCTGCCGTATTGCGAGCCCAAAGTTAAGGAGCAGATTTAAATTTCACAAATGACCCTGTAAACGCACCATTAGTTCCCTGACCCTAGTTACTGCCAGAGGAAAGAAAACGGTTCACGTGACATTTTCTGGCCCGGCAGCCGGTGCGGAGCTCCGAGCCTGGAGCTCCCTTCAGCGGCCCGAGGAGCGCAGTGCATCGCGCCTCGCCGCCCGCCTCCTGCCGCCCTCCAGTCCCAGCAGCACGGCACCCGAGATTATCCAACGCGCTTCCCGGCCAGTGGAGAACTACTGACAGAAATCCTGCTTTTCAGCAGTGCTGACACGAATCTTAAAATGCAGTCTCTGTTAAAGATGAGGACAGATGCCAGCTCTCCCAGCTTCCACCTGGTAACCAAAACACCAGCCTTTCCCGTATTTGCACTGGACTCCTTTATTGGTTGCAAGTCTGGACTTGAATCCCCCCAGCTGACCAGTTTCTCCTGCTTGATTCGGAAAGCAAGTGCCTCTCTAACACTAAACTCATAGAGCTGGGACTGCTGGGACTTGGAACAGCTCTTTCCTTCCTTGGTCAATCGGGTTACAAAAGCAAAGGGGCTCTGTTACTGCGTGCCTCCAGCCAAGGTTAATGGTAGATCTCCAGACCCAAGCATTTCTCTGTGGAGAGTAGAAAAGGCCACCCAAGGAGATGATGGGTGGAAGGGAAGGAATTGTTTTCTCTCCACTAGGTGTGAATAACCCTGTCAGTACCAAGACACGCCATAGGCCTATTGCACCTCAAGTGCTGAGTGTGTGATTTGCTTGTCCCACCTTCCCTCTCCTTGCTTACTGTGGGGGCTGCATCTTAGGCATGTGGAGCACTGTCACGTATGGTCTCTCTCCCCATTCTTGACTCCATAGGCAGACTATGACAACTTCTCTGGAAAAGTAGGACAGGTTGTAGGACAGTAAAGTCAATGGTGAGTCTAGGAAATCGATGGGCTATCTCTGGTATGTGACCTCTACTTAACTGGGCCCGTGCTTTGAGAGTAGATACTACGCAAGCTTCTCCTGCACACTACAGCTGTCTCTGTGGTGAGGTGGGGCAGAGAGCAAGTTTGTACTCCAGACTGCTTCCAGCAACTTGTGTATGTCATTGAGTCCTTGGATTGAACAGACTCTTTCTGTTTATACATCCGAATATTGGGGAAAATGGTTACAAGCCTGATCCTTTGTAACTTACCCTGTCTCCTGAGGGCACTTAGAAGCTCCCAAGGAGCTACCTGCTACTGCAAATCCTTAACATAGAACTTACAAACTATGACACAATTCTGGAATCAAAAGTGCTTGTTAAGAGCAAGTGTGAATGGCCAGAGCAACTGTGAATGGAAATATTGACAATGAAAACCGGGCTGAGTTATGTCTCTGCAGACAAAAAGCTTGAATTTCACAAATCTTGTATTGGCTTTTTTAGGTTATGACAAAAGAAAAATTTCTTCTAAGATTTCTTTTCCCTCATAGATCCATGCAAATGTTACATTTGCATCCATTATTCATGGGAACTGCTTTTTGTTGTTTTTTTGCCACGTGAGTGAAGTCATCTTTATATAAGAGCTAGCATTTGGCCTTAACTGCTGGGTGAGAAACATTACTTATGTGCCTTTCTTGCTTTTGTTTCTTTGACAAATAGTTTATTCTTATTTTTACACACCGCTTTCCAATCCCTTACTCTGAGTATAGCATACCAAAAGTGTTTGCCTTGCCAAAGCTCAGATTTCCCATTATTCACTAAAATTCACACTGCAGTGTATGGCATCATAGAGTTTTAAGGAAGTAATCTATACCTCTGATCATAAATATTCATAGGGCACTGATAAGTGTCCCTTGCTTGAAAGTATGTCATGATAAGGAGATTGTAAGTCTAGTCTCCATATCCTTTCCATACAGATAAATGAAAACCAATGGTCTGAGTTCTGGCAGCCTATACTGAGTTGGGACTGGTGGCCTGTATGCAAAATGTTTGATTTCATTATCAACTGCTTTGGTTGTCTGGTCCCCAAAAGTTTTTATTTGCCATCCTGCAGAGTGATGTGATGGAAAAATACTGATAACATGCAGGCACATTAGAATAAACATGTGAATCTGAAACCCCCATATTATAGAACCTGTTGCATTTTAGAAGAAGATACAGAATTAATGGCTTCCTTGGGAGCAGAGGCCAGTGCCTGACTTTGGAGGAGAATCTAAATTTCCTCAGTCCCAGGAGTGGTCGGGTCTCGTGTCGGAGCTTGGTTTCCAGCATGCTTTGGGGAAGACGAGTTGTGTGTGGTAGCACATTCAACAAATGTGAAGGAAATCAGCAGCAAGTCTAATTGGTGACTTTGAAGGATGGGGCAGCTGACAGGAGAGAGCAGGGGATAAGATCTTGACAACATTGCAACTTTGCATAAACTTGTTTTGTTTAATTCCATGGTTTTGAACATATGGTCTATCGACTCCTCAAGAGCATTTAAATTACATTTCCTAGTGACAGTAAGGGATACGTTATTAATGCAGGATGGTGGGAGGTGTGTTCACAAATCCATTTATCAGATAATGGGATTAACACGCATACCTCCTGAGTTGCCGCTTTAAAAAAACTTCTAAATCTACATATTCAGCGACTACAGCAGCCACATTACAGTACAACAAATGAAAGTGCTGGACAAGCGTTTTGAAGGCCTTCTCTCGTGATTCTGATAATACAGCAGCAATCCGAAAGGGAGGACAAGCTCTAGTGTTACCAAGTCCGTTGGAGGATGTGAGCTCCTGATAAAGTGAAACAAAGGCAGAGATTACAGCTGTGCTGGAAGCAGAAAAGAGCAGCGCCTGAACACTGAAGGACAGTGTCCTGGCTGTACCAGCATCTCCTCTGCTTCTGATTTCAGCAGGAGAAAGAATGGGCCCAAGCAGAGAAGGGTAAAGATGTAGAGGATTTAAAGATAGCGTTTGACCTAAACTTCACAGTTAACTTCTGCTGTGTCCCGTATAGGTTTGGCCATGCCACAGCCTGCGTCTGTTTGCATGCACTGGTGTATTATGAATTTTTGTGGTTTCATTTCTTATCCCACTCAAATTTTTTTTTTTGTTTTCTACTTTCTCCTGTATTCTTTATAATTAACTGCTTTTTAATATGCAAATGGTGGTTTGATGTGTTTCTTTTCAGAAAAGTCTCATCTCTAGAAGCAGTTCTTTGAGTTCAGAATATGTTCAACCACTGCATTTTTAGTATTACAAGCATTTTACTTACAAACTTAAGAGTATAGGAAAATGCATCAGAGAGAGGTTCTCTATGTGACTTAGCAGAACAATGTGTTGTTTCTACAGGGACATGTACCTTACTTAGAATGAACTTCTGTTTTCTAATTGGCCAATCACAGAGCTTATCAAAAAACTATTTCTATAGGCAAATACAGTTTAATTCAATAGGCAAATACAGTTTAATTCAAACTATAATTTTTCTCTCTCCTCAAAAAAAAAAAAATCCTTGAGGAGGAAAAGAGGTACTTTTTCAGGAAAAGAATTACAAGTTTCTCTTTATCTTTGCTGGTAAAGACATGAAAAAAACCTCAGGCTGACACTGCTGAACCTGTAAGTGTTGTAAACACAACCTGCGCCTTTGTGGCACCAGCCTTTATTAGCTCTCTCCTTGCTTGTTTCATTCTTGCAAATCAGAGATGAAGGAGCAGTTTCAATATGCGAAGAACATCTCACCATTTGCAGACTGAGCTGATTTCTGAGAGATGTTGGTCTCTACATCTGTAACACCCTGGATTTGTTACAGGAAAACCCTGCTAAAAATTCCCCTTCCCTATACAACCTGCTGCATCTTTCTACTGCCCTGCTGCAATTCCTACCCCCAGTTCCCCACAGTGCTGGCAGGGTAGGCATGGGTGGAGAAGACGTGTCTTACCCTGACTTTGCCGCTAAAGCAAACACATCCAGCATAATCTAAGTTTAATGCTCTCACAGTACATGTGTTAATGCCCACCTACTGAAGAACATGCACAAATTTAAAGATTAGCAATAACACAGCAAAGTATATTGTGAGATAGGATATGGAGTTTTATGGAGGAAAAGGATTAGTAGATATTGCAAAAAGCTGCTGCAGTAAAAGAAGTGCTGAGATTTTAATAACCTAAGGTATTAAGTTTTTTATCTCCGTTTTTCTAAAGCTTTTTTTTTCTAAAGGTTTTTTTGAAGCCATAGGGAGGATTTGCACACATGCACGAGCTATTAATGGAATCTGGAAGCCAAGCAGAAACTTGGGCATCTCGAGACAAGCTAGGCCCAAACTTAGTGGTCTTTCTCATCATACAAGTCCAGGGTGCAGCCTGGGCCATGGCTCTCTTAGGAGTCACTGTTCTCTTTTGGCTCCTAACCTTCGAATGTCAAAGCATCAGATCTGTGTGAGTCCAGCATGCACATTTCTCCCTTTGGACCAAGCACAACACAGAAGAGTATAACTGTTCACTCTTCTTTTGCTGCTACAAAGCCAAAATTGGGAAGAATCCGCCTGGTATCTGCATGGGATCCAGAAGAAAACATCTTTATTGCAAGCACACACCTTAGCTGTGGCACTTGCAGCACGTGATTGTTTCTCCTTCCTAACTCTTAAAGGATCTCTACCTTTAAAACAAATTCTAGCAATGGCACTAGAAAGGTGTAACTACTAGAGTATATAGAGCTGCAGCTGTTCATGTTCATGATGAGACTTGTCCTCAGGAAAAAACGGTATGGAAAGTGAGAGAAATGTTAAAAGACTGTACAGTTTCACGACCTGATGCTGAAGAGAACTGCTCTGACTTCAGAAGTAAAAGACATGTCGTATCCTTGTGAAGCTAAAACAGAATATTCTACAGATTAATCTTGTATTAATCATTAGCTTATATCCCGGTACACGTGCGTTCTGTGCCCAAAGGAACCAATACAGAAAATTTCTGGGGAAAAATCCTTGTTTAGTTGGATTTTTTTTAATTGAAAGTAGACTGTTTGAAGTATAACATTTAATTGAGGTTCTTAGCCGAGTGTCTGGGCCTAGTGATATAAATAGCACAGCAATAAGTAGAGATGGCAATAGATGAATAAACAGGGACGGGAATATTGGATGTGACTGCTGGGTTGGCTCTCCACACCTCCCCAGTACAGCATAGTCAGGTTCTCCTAGTTTAGCCATTTGG
This sequence comes from Baryphthengus martii, assembly GCA_013396935.1. Lineage (NCBI taxonomy): Eukaryota > Metazoa > Chordata > Aves > Coraciiformes > Momotidae > Baryphthengus > Baryphthengus martii. The sequence continues at coordinate 415,027 of VWZK01021423.1, forward strand.
CAACAGCCTCAGAGGTCTCCATCTAAGACCTCTCTGTTGCATGAGCTCAGCAAGATGCTAGCTGCTATCGTGACTGTGTCTACTGGAAAACCCAACTGTTGCTTCTAGACCTTTGTACCACTCTCAGAGCAGAAGGACTGCTCAATTCATGTTGTCCTTGCTGGAAGAGCCCTGACTATAAAGGGACACAGTCAAAGAGGCAGCAGGACACCCTGTGCTGTTGGACCAGGCCCTGCAGAGACTGCAACGCTGCATGTGAAAGGGTGGTTTACCACCCCATTCTAACATGTTAGCACAGAGCCAAATGAACAGAAGCTTTTCCTTAAAGCTCTTTGGTCCTGCTTGCATGAGCAGCCCGTGCCAGCCAGCATATGGCTTCTGAGGGAGGACTGTAAACAGCAGTGAAGAGTGAATGAGAAGCTCAAGGTGGGTAAGGCAGGAACAATGGATAGTAAAATACACATGCAGAGAGCTTAAATTCCAGTAGATATTCACCTTTTCCCCTTTTCTTTTCTTCTAGCCCCAACTTGTTTTCTCAGTTATGATTATACCCTGACTCCCTCTCAAATAGAAAAGAGAACATTTACTCCCAGGGAATCAAGCCCATATCGGGGTTTGTTTCTTGTTCCTCAGCGCGCATCGCTTGCAACAAGCCGTGGGTATGTGTAAATCTGACCTGTGGAGATTTTTTTTCTTTTTTTTTTCCACTAGATGGTGCTTGAATATCTCCTCACCACACGGCCCAGCAGCTGCAGCTCTTCTTTCTGTCTAGCCAGTTCAGACACGGGGCTTGGGTAGCAGGGGCATCCAGCAGTGAAGGTCTGGCTCCTGGCCTGCACCATTGGCATCCTTCCTGTCATGCCCTATCCTTAATAATGCATGTTTTTTACCCTACTGAAAACAACAGTGGCAGCAAATTATCTTAGTGGAAAGTCTGAGACCCCACAAGAGAATTCCTTGTGAGAGGATTCCTGAAGATACACGCTTGCAGAGCACCATCGTGTCACACAGATACGTATATATAATGAAGCAAATTGAGTGTTTTTATTTTGGAAGTCTGCAGTGTAGCTGTGTTCCAGCAAAAGCTTTGGCCTGTATGGTTTGGGAAAGTAACTTCCAAAATACAGGTGGACTCTATTCTGGTCCAATGCCATTTGACAACATTGTCTGAATCCACAGACCTCTAGTGATGACAGTGTTGGGAGAAAGAGCAATGTCTGCTCATCATGCTGTGGTGTGTGTTAGCTCTGAAGCTCAGTTACAGGACGGTTCATTTCAGTCCTGAAATTCACTGCAAATTGTTCTAGAGAGCTATGAAAACTGCTCTGTGAGGGACTCTGTGAAGACCAAACAGATTCCCATTGATATTTTGCTGGAGTCTGATGGGAATGAGAGTTTAACTGCGTTGCCTGAAAAAAAAAAAAAACAAACCAAAACAAACCAGAACAAACAACACTAAAGCTGATTTTATTGTCTACAAAGAAAAAGAACCATCCCTTTCCTTACATCTTCTGAAAATCAGTAGTAAGCCTATAGGGGCATTTTTCTGAGTTTTTAATCCTGTGTATGTGCCCTTCTTAACCTTGGCATCTGCTAATTTCAACCACTTTTACACTGTGTATTTAGACTTCCATTAGTGAAATCTTAAAGGTCTCTGAAAGGGAAAGAAATTTCTTTTAGCAAGGGAGGAGGGAATTACCAGCTGCAGAAGGAATTCAGTGCTCAGGGAAGTAAAACTTAAAGTAAAGGTGCTGATTTTTCTGGACCTGGGCCTCTCTACATTGTGGAGGGAATAATAAATTAATATTTTAAATGAGCTCACACAGATGAAAAAATGTGACTGCTTCCTTCCTATATAGGCAAAAACTGGGAACTTATTTAACTGAAATGGTCCTCTCCTAAGCATGGTTTCCCCTATACAGTCAGGGAAAACTGTTATTAATCTTTGTCTGTATTAGATCTGTGATAAAATAACAAGGGGAAGTGACATTTCTGTAATTTCAGTAATTCTGACTGTAGGATTGAACACCCACAGCAGGATTGAGCCCACCTGGGTGGTTTCTGTGAGTCTATACAGCATCTAGCTCAGCCTGAAGAGATTGAAAGAGTTTGTAAATCACAGTAATATCAATGAGAATTGTGCATAACTGCAGGGTGAACTGAGCAAGTGCCATTCCTTAGGGAAACTTCAGATAGTAAATATTATTTCCAGACTATTTTGTTCTAAATCGAAGCTTTAGCTGACAGAGAATTTATCAGCTTAAAAAATTCAAACTGAATTTTACTGATCATCATTAAATTCTATAGTAGAGGTGTTTTCCCTTCTCCCAAACTGGAGATTTGGAAACTTGCTGTTGATGTAGCAGTTCTGCTGCAAGAGATGATTTCTGCCAAAACTGCATTAGACATCCTTGAAAGCCCAGGCACGTCCACAAGCTTGACAAGCGGCTCACCTCTGAGCCTTCTGCCAGCACCAGCATAGCTTGATGTGGGTGTCAGTTTTCTAACTCCAGTTGCAAAGTGCTTAATTGTGCTTCAGTCTCAAAACAATCAGCCTCTTTTGCACTGTCCTCTCCAGTGAAGGGTATCCTCGTGAATGGCTCCTGTTACGTTAGCTCCCCAATGTACTGATTACAGGGATAAATAATATATGCTGGGAACTGCCCAAAGTGATGGGTGAGCTTTTTAGAGCTTGCCTCTGTCACAGGCTTCAGTCACAAAAGGCACTGCCTTTTTGCTCTTCTTGTATTCTGGTTATTTTGAAAGTGTGGTTTTGGTTTCCAAAGCTAAGGGTGACATTGTTTGCTTGCCAATCAGCTGATTGGCCATTGTTCTTTTAAATCACAGGGATTTAAACTAAGCTCTTTAACTGTTCTGGAAAAAAAACCAACAACTTTACAACTAGACTCAACAGATAATGGCAGTGAGAAATGCCACTCGATATTGCAGGAGGGCTACTTTGAAAAAGATCTGTGGCCGCAGTGGCAAAAAAATGTTGACTTGCAGCCGGTAATGTAATGATCCCCCTGATGTTTTGATTATACTGTTATAGCTGGCTTGTCAAGGGCAACTGAAGAGTCAGCTATTGCCCTGGAAAAGCAAGGGAAAAGTTATCTTGCAAATGCTCAGAAACAAACATATCACCATTTCAGGGTCATCCCCACAGCGTTGCTTTGCATTTCTAAGACTCGTTTCTGAAGGGAAAAGTATTTGGCAATATTGCTCAATTTTGGTGTTTCTAAAGGCATCTCAGTAGGTTAGATGCCAGATCAACAAGACTGAGGTTGGCCCTATGAGTTAAGCATCTGTAAGTCCTGTCTGAAAGTGGGGGAGACAAGTACATTTAGGACTGAAGTCAGAAAAACTCCAAGTACTCAGAACACATCCTCCCCACGGAGCGCATGAGCTGTCAAACAGACATCACTGATCTGACTGTTTAAGATATTCTCACACTTCTGGTTTTTTTCCTATTTGTATGCATGGAGAGGGACAGAGAAGGGTGCTTCTGTTTTCAAATGAGGCTGGAGCAAAAGAGTAGAAGAATGTGGCTAGTGCTTTGAAACTCTTTTTATCTTCCATCTTTCCATCTGCCTGCCTGCAGTGATAATACCCACAAGGGATTTGCACCTCTCAGCTGGAGCAGGGGAAGTACTCCAAGCACGGGGAGGAGGGGGAGGCACGTAGTTTCAGAAAATACCGTAAATCTAACTGCCAGGCTCAGGGGAGCACAGATTGGATAAGCTGATTTGAAGAGTTAGAAGGTGGTGAGCAATTCACCCTTGGGGATGAATCCAGCTACAAGGCAACAGCAGTGCTAAGGGTGAATGTGGAAGTCAGAGAAAGTCAGTGCAAAACTTGTAGGCAAAAAACATGTAGCAGGTTCTTGGGCACCGGGCTGTGTTTCTTCAAAGACTGCCATCTCCGGAGAGCAGTGCTTCATCTCTCAATCGGTGCGTGAGTTTGTCAGCACACCCTGCCCTCCCTGCTCAACAGTGACTTTCTGAACCCTCTGATGCTCCAGTCTTCAAATGTATTTCCTTATTATTTTTCCCAGAGATGAAGCTCTCTTGTCACCTCTCTTCAGGCTATGCTGTAAGTTGTTTTTTTTTGATCTGTTATTCTCTGTAAGTGCAGGTGTGTAACTGAGCTGTCACAAGAACAAATCGGCAAAATAATTCTCTGATGGGGTATTCACATCATGTAACTTCCAGTGTCTGGCACAGATATTTAAATTAGCCAGAAAAACTTCTCTGAATCACAGAAAGGGATTGATTTGTGAATGTATGTTAGGTCTGAGTGTTACCTCACCATTTTGTCTCGTCCTCAAGGTCCTACTCCTACCCATCCCCTGTTTGGAGGCAGCCTTTGCATTGTCACCATGTCCAACCTGGAATATTAACTGAATCTGTGAAAGATGGAGAAGAAGTCATGACAACTGTCTCAAAACAAGCCTCCCCCTGTCCACTACCCATAGCCCTGCTTAGTGGCTCCTATTTACACCCAGGGATGGAGTTAAGGACCTGATTTAGAGGTGGGGCTGGCTGAGTGGACAGGTTGTAGGGTTACCAGCTGTCCACCTACCTACCTGCCTGCGCTGCCTGGAAGCTGGGATGGGTTGTGGATGAGCTCCAGCCCAGCTGCAGCCTCCAGCTCAGGTCTGCAAAGCCAGGCAGAACTGGTAATACTGAGGAAGATGTGAGAAACTGCATTTCTCACATGGGCATCTTATTAAGGCACACAAAATCAGTCTGTCTGGTTACATGCTGGCTTGTAATTTGTCCCGTTCTCCCTTCACTTTGATCTTAGAAGGAATAAAGACTAAATTTTATGAAGTGTGTTCAAGTATTTAACTATGCAATTAGGAAATGCAATTTGAAAGGCCCACTAATTGCCTGTCTGCACCATTAGCCATTTAAACAGTTTTAAAATCTATCCCCTCAGTACTTGACCCTGTTTCATAGAGTAACGTCCTTCCATTTGGGCACCCAGCCAGCACTCTGGGTGCAATGGCAAGTGAGTGATACAGTGCAGGGGATTCTGCCTGGCAGCCACGGAGTTTCTTTCTCCTCCCACTTCCTCTGCAGCCACTGCATCCTCATTCTTCCCATTGCAGACAGACTGACTCTAGCCATGAGCGAGGGAAATAACGTGGCAGTAACACAGAGAGAGTATATCTGTACTGGAAAGGATGGTTAGGAACTAGAAAGCCCTGAGGTTCCTTTTGCTCTCATACAGCCAACATCAGCTGCAAAACTGCTGCCTTGAAGAATACCCAAAATTGATAACTACAGTGTCCAAATATACTGCCTAAAACTGCCATCAGATTGAAAGGACTCCTCCCTCACTATGTCCCTTCATCTTAGTCTTCTCACCTAACCTGCTGCTGACTATTTTGAAAGACTATATCAGGCCTACTGTTCATATGTATGTATATATACATAAGTATTTTCATATGTAATTGTTTTATGACTATCCCCGACAGATTCAAGAAAGCTATCAATCTCAGGCAAGGTTTATTAAAGTTTTAAATTACTGATTTTATTTAGGTAACAATTGTTGTTAATAGTATATATTGATGACAAGAGAATTGTACCCAAGATTCGTGTATGAAGACATGTAATTTCAGAGTAGCTCAAAATCTGTGGTTAGTATTGTGTGTAGAGAGAAGTAAAGATTTGTGATGTTCTTAGGTAGACTTTAGTACTAGAAAACTGCAACCTACTAGCTAATTATCACTCTTATTAAATGTCTGTCAGTGCAGAATACAGCTTATGAGCTTTAAAGCTTACACTAATGAAGAAGCAAGACCAATCACTGATGTAGGTCACATATAGCTCAGCTGCTACGTAGCTGCTCCTCATTGATGTCATCAGTTATTTATACTGATGAAATAAAAAGTTTCAGTTCTATGATCTGAAGTAGGGGAATAATTACATTTTGATTATTAGGAAGTCAGTCACTAGTCAACATTCAAGAAGATGAAAGGACAGAAAACTAAATGGATTCAATGATACATCTTCTGAAATGTATTGCTTATAAAAAGTATTGGTGTAAAAGTCTTAATTGCTGTTATATTGTTATTTTAGCCACAATTAGTGATCTATATTACAGAAGTACCTAGAGACACGTAGTCACTGGGCTGTGGGCTATCGATAGGGAATCTCTCTAAATCTCTCCTTTGTTTATGCAATGCAGTGATAGTCCAACAATTTTATGGAACAAGGACCTAGACACACATCTCAAGTGTTCTAAACACCATGGGAGGTAAAATAGCCTCTCTTTCTGTCGCAGTGATTATTTTCCTTATTCACTGAAAAACTTTTTCAGTAGGCAGGCTGCATCCCACAGGTGCTTGATAGTCAGAGCTGTGTCCTAGACCAGAAGGGATGCAGATTTGGGTCTGCACTTCACTCCTGGTTCGGGTTGCTCTCTTCACTTCATTTCTAAGGATATAGGCCCTGTGAAGTGCTTAGCATGCTTAGAAGAGAGACCTTAGATTCATGCACAGAAAGTAGTAAGAAGGAAACTGGTATATGTCAAGCAACTTTAGAGTAACTGCATCCTTCTGTGAGCTACTGAACTATGACTTACATTGGTTCCCAGGGAATGCAACTCTATTGTTTTTAAGTACTATTCATCTTATGAAAACTATTGCCTTAGAAGTTTACAACCGTTGTACATGTTAGTCATCATTAGTAGTTCTTAGTTGTATCTTGGCTCTCCTTTCATTTGTGCTGGTGTAACTGAGGAGTGGTTTGGACATGTATTTTAATACTCTCTCTAGTTTAAGTAACATTGAGGTTATGAACCAGAGTAGCAAAATCAAGGATGTTCACAGTTAATGGTGATATCGTCCTTAATTTGCCCTGAGCTGGAAACATGCCTTTGTGGTACAGCAGAGTGCTCTAAGGAGACAGGAGCAAACTTAACTCACATTTTGCCTTTGGCAGTGTACAGCACAAGTGTAAACTAACAAATAACTTGATTTCAGTTGAGAAGCAGGACCAGTGAACAAATGTCTGAAATGGGCTGCTGGAGATAGAGCCAGTTTCTGATCCTCAGTTCTTTACTTAGTGGTGATATCCTGGATTTGCATTTATGTAGTAATTTGGCCAGGGTTAAACAATCATGCAAATGGTTGGTCTGCCATTCCTTGCACTTACTCCACGTAAAACCATCACTGGTATAGTGAGTACTGGGTTAGACCCAAAACTAATTAATTTTCCAATAGCTTGTTCTAGAAGTTATTTTTAGTTTATCCTGACCTAGCTGCATTGTCATTTTCTTAAGAGCACTTTGATCAAGTAATTCAATAGGATATACTACCACACTGCAGAATCCATAAAGCAACATCTTTTGTAACAAGAGAGATGTAACAAGAGTTATCAGGTAGGAGCTTGAGTTTCCATCTGTGGTATTCAGCTCGTAGTATGAGATTCTGGGTCATGTTAAATGATCATGTTTTATGAGTTGAAACAATCCAGTGATGTGAAACTAAACACTCGCCAAGGATGATAAACCTTAGTTGCTGCTTGTAGCTGCCTCTGGTGTAAGGGCACATCTCTGTACTGGAGAACGTCATTCCGTTTTCCAAGCCTCTGCACCAGGCGGTTTTCAAAGCAGTGGCTGCCTGAAGTTCTTACCATGTGAAAAACAGCCTTTTCTTTTTCCCATCTCCATTCTTGGAACTGGCTGCAGTTGTTTCTTTTTTTTTTTTTTTTTCTGCTCTACAGAACTTGGCTGTTGCTGATCCCAATATGGAAATTCACAGTCTGAGATTTAAGGTTGAAAATTTGACCTTGCTCCTTTTAACAATTTGTTTAGGACACAATTTTCAAATCAGACTGCCTAGATATAGCTCTCTAACATATGTGCTTTGAATCCCTCTGGAAGGATTTAAGAAGCAACTGCCCACATGCTGATGTGGCCTTTCTGACAGGTGATACCACATATGTCAAGGAGGGCGTGAATCCCTAATTCAGGGGCTCCAATTCAGGCTGTGGTAGCGGCACAAGCAATCTAAATTGATTATTTCTGTTGGATCAGCAGTGGCAATAACAGAGCTTCAAGTTAAACATCTACTTGAAGTTATGTATGATACCAAACTGGCACCTTAAATCTGCACTGAGGCCTCTTAACATAAAGCCTTGGCAAGCTTACGTCCACAGCAATAATAAATCCTGGTGACACAAACCCTTTAAGAAGAGCAGTAAGAGCTGAAGCCTCCTTAGTGGAAGCAATCTGTTTTGTTTTGTTTCAGTGCAGCAAGAATACTTCGAAAATCTTTCTATTTCATTCTGTTCTCTCTCTCATTATCAGTTTCTAAAAGTAGTATGATTCAATCAGTATTCTTTTAACTGGCTTCTTACTTTCTCTGGTTAGTCATTTTAGAGCTATCCACTTGCCTAGGGAAGTCTGTGTTTTGAATTTATTTTTATTCTGATGACTGCAGTCATCTGGCTGTTTATGTGAATGATTAAAGTCTTTAAAAGTCCTGATGGATTTTTTTTTTTACTCCCTCGCTCCCCCTACATTCCAGATTTCCGCAAATGCAGCCAAACGTACATCACTTTGTTAAAACAAAGGCTATTATTAAACAGTTAATAAACCAAACTCAACTGACAGACTAATGAGCCAAGTAATTTGAGTGGTATAAATAAGGAATGGCCAGAGAGTGAGAGAGGCTGTAAGAGAGTCCACTGTAATAAGAGACTGAGTTTACCAAAGTCTTTCAGCAGAGTGATTATTTTATTAAAAGCCTTATAAGCAAAGGCCCAGGCTTGAGCCTGCTTGTGCCTCTGTATTGCTCATAACAGGAGAACCCTGTAAATGTTAGTGGGCTCAGATTCTCGAGTTCCAGTAGAACCAGAGAGGAATCCAGTCACATGGCTGACGTCGCTGCATGGTGGTGCTTTTTGCCCTGGAGTGCAAAACCAGTCTGGATTTCATGTGAAAGTTACCTGGTTCAGACATGAACCTGGCAGGGCAGGTAGCACAGGAACAGACTCTCCAGCTTGAAGCTGAACAGTGGGACAAAAGCACCACTTGCATGGGAAAGGTTAATACAGGAATAGAGGGAGTGGTGAGATGGGACTTCAAGTGAGAGGCTTGCTGCAAAGACTGTGTAACTACCTTGCCTCCGAGATGATGCAATATGATCCATTTATGATATATATATACATCCATTTTACAGAGCTTGCTAATAGATTTTGAAGCATCAGAGTATAGGAAATTAACGGGCATAAGGCACTGGAAATGACATTGAGGGTGCAGTAACAGATGAGCAGAACACTTTAGGGATAATCATCTATTATTCGAAGGAATGAGTGTATCTCCTTCCACGGTGCCAAGCCCTTTACAAACATATTCTCGGACAGAGAAATGTTTCTATTACATTTACTTTCATAGCAAAGAGCCATATTTGTTTTATGGGTATCTTTGTACAGGCTGAGCTGAAGATTTGCTGATTAAGAGTAGGCCCTGCTATTCCTGCATGAGCTCTTCCTTAGCCAATCTTAAACATTCTTCCTAGTGTAGTTGCCCCCAACAAGTGGCACAGGATACTGTAACTAATTTTCACTCCTGCCTCATACTTTTCTGATGACTATTTTTGACTGTGCTTACTTGTGTCTGGGTTGAAGAAAAAGATGGTGTAAGTTGGAGAGTTTTAGCTGTTGTTCAGTTCTGTATTCAGGTTTTAAATGATTACAAGTTCATATATATATAAGTGTTCCTGTTCCTGTCACCTGTGTTTGGCTTCCAAGCCAGATACCATCACTGAAATTTATAGATATTGTGTGGCTTACAGATGCCTTGTGGAGATATTTGAGAAACTGTGTTTTCCATAGGTTTTGAAACTAATACTGCATTTGAGTGGAAACGGTGTTCAGGGTCCAGAAACAAAGGACAGGCAGAGTAAAAGCAGTTTCTTGTAAGCATAATGGCAGGGCGTTTAAAGCCATTTTAAAATGGCTGGGAAAGTCTACTGAATTACTTCAGGCACTATAAAGTAAATGATCATTCCCCATTTGTATAGTCTGTGACATGGTCAGAGCAGAGATTCATCACCTCAGTCCCGAGGTGTCCTTGAGCAGGTTGATGTCACTTAGATTCACAGTACCTTTTCCATGTGCCACTGCGTGCTGCGAATCATACAGCACTAGTGGGAATGGTCCACAGAGAAAGACCAGTGAAAATGTCAAACTTGGAGCCAATGTCTCTTTGGGTTTTGCTTTTTTACCCCAAAGATGACTATGGTGTCATTCTCTTCTATTTAGATGCTGAATGTCACCAAGCAACAGTCTCCCCTACACACAGAAGAGGTCTGTCCTACCTTGATGTTTCTGAGTTCTCAGCAATCACCAGAGAACTCTTTGAACCTTGCTGGGGCATGCAAACAGACATCAGTGCTTTTACAAAAATGCATACAATGGGCTGCTTTTTTTTCTTCCTGATTCTTCACTGTGCTTTAAACTGGGGAAAAAAAAAAAAAATCTCCTGCTTCTACCATTCTTCAGATATTTGTAGCAAGTATCTGAAGAAACGCTGATAACGCTGATTAGTCCAGCTTATAATACAGGAATATATGTGCTTTACAAATTCTGAAATACTGACCACTCTTCTCTGGACTGGTTCAGCTTGCTTGCCTTGCTTTTGATAACATTTTCCAGCCACATTGAATTTTTCCCTGTAGCAGGTGCAGATGAGTGCAAGAACTGAAACAGAAAGCAGCAGCGTGCTTCTTGGGGAAATGGCAAGGAACTATGTAATTTACTCAGTAGTGTAAGTCTACTTATAATTATCACTAATTCAAAAAAAATCAGCACAAATTGCATGACAGCACTACGAAAGATGGGTGTAGAGATAAAACATGAATGCAGCCCAGGCTTTGTAGGCTGACAAATGAAACGTAAAATGCTATTGTTTGTTTACTGACTGCCTAAACGATTATCTCTACCTTGAGAGGTAGCCCAAGGTTTCCAGTGGTATCAATCTTCCTGTTTGTGATTCATTTGTGCACACAGTGAAAAGCTGAGCATGTAACCATGAAGGCAATTACCCAGTTACTTCTCTGCCCCTTAAAAAGTGTTTTGCTTCTCCCTTTGCTTTCAAAGGTCAAGACTGCACTGGAGCGAGCCTGGCAGGGTGAGCCCCCATCCAAGCCTGAACACAATGGGGCAGGTCCAGAATCATAGAGCGCCTGTAAACATCTCCGCTCTGAATTACTGCTTCCTGGCAGCAATATTTTTCTAATGAGCTCCCAGGCAGCAGGAGGAGAAGCCAGATTCACCGTAGCGCATCCCAGGCTGCTGAGAGGTGGGAGCAACCTGCCGTCCTCCCTGTCCAAGGCTGTGTTTATATCAGTGTCAGGAGACTGTTGGACAGGGTTGGTTTTAGGGTTCGACATCCTTTTTCTGTTTCCTGCGCGGAGGCATGAGGAAGCCGCAGCGGGTGAGGCTTTGCCCCAGCTGGCACCATGTCTACAGCAGCAGGTTGTGCCTCTGAAAAGCGAGGTCCCGGGCCTGCTCTAGGGTCTCCGTACTGGCTCAACTAATGGCAAACTCAATGGGGAAGCTGGTCTGGTCAGTGGGAAAAGAAAGAAAGAAAAAAGAAAGTCAGGTGTGAGCCTGATGGGTGCCTGAGTCCTCTTACACCACTAGTGTAAATTGAGAGCAGAGCAGCACTGGGTCAGGGCAGCTCCTACCATCTTAACTCAGCTGCAAAACCACTGTATTGTGCCCATCCCCAGAGGCTCAGCTTAAAGCACATCAACTGTGCATTTTGGGAAGAGCCCCTCTCTCTCCCTATACCACGCAGCACTCTGAAAGCACATTCAGCACCTCACCTCTGAAGTGCCATGGCGTGAAGCCTCTGCAAAACCCCTTTGACAGTGTGCACCACATAGGAACATGCTACAGCAGCAGGAAATCCCTGGTTTTTCCAGCACGTGCCAGGTAGCATTACCGTTTTTCCACATCAAACAATTATGTTCAAGTATTTTGCCTTTGCAGGTGCTTCTTTCTTTCTGATTTTGATCTGCAGGATTTTATTCATCTCGCTTCTGGCCACCTCATTCCCTGCAAAACATTGTTTGCAAACCAAGCTGGAGGAGTAAATGAGCTCTGGAAAACAAAGCTCCCAGTGAAAATCATGCAAAACTTAATCCATTTAGTGGATTAACGTAAAGGTGAAGTGGTGAGTAGACAGTAGTTTGTAAATATTTACATAAATAAGATATCTGATAGTATCAAACTCTCCAGACTTTAAAGTACAAAGGACTCCTAAATCCAGTGGGTACCTTAAATCAGATTCAGGGTAGAGTCTTGCCTCTGTTTTTAACAAAGAGGTGATTTGACTCTGCAACAGCTTTATAAGGGAGGGCTGGGCTCCTCCTTTGAAGTCATTAAGTAAATAATTAGTTCTCTTTTTCTGTTAAGGACTAAAAATACTTAGTTTCACCAAAACATAAGGTCTGCATATGGGGAGGTACTGAGTGAAACTGCCTGGCTCGTGGGAGGAGAAAGTTTAGACTAAAGGGTCTGGCTGGCCTCTGAATCTACACTGTCATTAACTACTGAAACAAATGCTTTAAAATTAACTTAGCAATTCCCCAGCAGCTCTTGAAGAGAGCCTTAAAAAGCGAACTGTGGAAATGTAATGCAAACAACACTATGACAAGACGCAAAGCCCTAGTCTCCTATCTCACTAGGCTGTTGAGAACCCTAAGGAGAAGACTAGAACAGATCATTTTTCTACAATCCACAAAATGATCTATCACTTCTTGGTGTGAGAGAATTACCTCAGAAGAGCACCTCTGTGTCACAGACCTGCTCCCCGGGGCAAACAAAACACCAATGATTAAACAGTTTATTCAGTATGGTATATGTTAATTTTGTTAAAACCAGAGAAGTTAAATTTTACCTTCTATATGAACAAAATGGAAAGCTGTAAGCAAACAGGTGACAATAAAATAATAGAATATTTTGAAGACAGGGTGTGACATTTATAGGAACATCTTGCCTTCCCTTTAATTGCAGCGTTGGAAGGATGGGGATTAGTTGTCCCTCAGGAAACATACTGTTGGTGCAGCCAGCTCACAGCCCTACAGACTAAATATGATGAAAAAATGCAAAGAAAAAAAAAGTAAAATTTGACCATACTAATTTTCTTCTGGAACTCGGTTTGGGTTCTAAAATAATGTCCACGCAATTAACTTTGCTCCTGAATGCTGCTGGTTTGCCCAGTCCCTGCTTATGTAGTCGAGTGCGTGCAGGAGCATCACTGGAGTCTGAGGATGATGGAAAGATGTCCATTTCTATGGATGTGTCAGAAAGGATGTCCCAAAAGACTGACTGTCTATATCCACACATCATTTCCTGCCTTTTCTCTCTCCAGTTCAAACACTGTAGTTCAGCCTGTACTAAACCTGAAAAAAAACAACTAATGAATTATTCTCCAGGAAATAGGGGTCTCTTCCAGGACTACATTTTTTTTTTTTTTTAATATGACTCTTAACCTAGCAGCATCATTAAATTGCTACTGGAGTGGAAATGTATACAGTACAAGCTGCAGCCGTAGCTATGTGATCTTACACAGCACAGACTAGCCGTGTACCAATTTGTAACATGTCCTAAGCCTTGTGAAAGCATCCCCACGTGTAGAATTACATTCGTGTCATATTTATTTAATGATAGATTTGCTAATACAGCACTTGCTGAACAGAATTGCAGACTACGTTGAAATCAATCACCGTATGTGAACTGCTTCTAGCAAATGGGATAGGATATCTGCCTGGCTTATTTCTAGCCAGACAGTTGACTATAGGTTTAACTATGCATATCTCTGTGTGTTTAGTCTTCTTTTTTACCATAGCCGTTCATAATAATCTTGGCTGTAAAACCTTTTGGACATATATTAAATGTTCTTCTGTTTCTACTCTGTTTAAATGAAAACTAGTGCCGTCTCTAGACTTGGAACCAAACTGCTGGGGAGTCAGTGGGTGTCATGAGTCAGGGCCGCTACATAATTAGGGAGGAAATTCAGTTTCCAGCTAGAGTTTCTTCTGTGTGTGCGTGTCCTTAGAGATTTAGTGAGCTTTGAGCTTGAAAAGGCCACATTGGGATTACCATTTTCTTGGATGCTTGTGGCTGCAATGAAGTACTGTGAGCTCTGACCTTCCTTCAGACTGGGGTGCGTTCTGCTCACCCTCTGCATCAGATATGCCTTTAGGCACATGCCTAGGAGAGCGAAAATCCCTCTCCTTAGGGGTATGTTGACCTAAAACAGTCCCTGGGGAGGGAAGCAGGTCTGGGACCACAAGGAGCTCATTCTCATCCCATTTACATCCCTTTTGCAACTCTACTGGCTTCCCTAGACTTCTTCCTGGATGACAACCACTCCTAAACACCTTCAAAATACATAAACACACATTTGTCTCTATAAACTTCAACAGGGTTTCCTTGCTTTGGAAAACTTTTATTTAATTTGTGTATTTAATGCTCACTTGGAAGTTGAAAGTACTTGAGCTATAAAAGGAGCCTTGAGCACTTGATACAGCTGACTTGATTTCCATCATGAAAAATACATTAATCATCAGTTGCAGGAGCATGTCTTGAGTGTTTCTGATTAAAGAATCCCACAGAAAGATGTTCTAAAAGTTGAGGTAACCAAAAGGAATGTGCTTTTTTTTTAAGGCACTGGTATGAATTATAGCATAAATAATGTTATATTCAATAAATATTACATTAATTATATTTAAGGATTAATTATTGATTCCATAAATAAATTAATGAGTCCATATACTATCAAAGACTGACATGGGGTTAATTCTGGCCATCACTGGAGTGAGAGCCAGAATCCTTCCATGATTAATATTAATGTCTTTTCTTCACAGTTCTGGATGAAAAATGAAGTGGTTACAAAAAACGACAATCTCTTTCACTTTAGAGGTAACTTTCGTATTGGTGTTACAGGGCCTCACCATCATAAATCAAATAAGATGGTACACAATTTCCTTTCTTACACTTACTGCTTGTAGTTTAAAGACTATTTTTTGGACCTGCCAAGACAGAAAGCTTTAGCTA
Source organism: Baryphthengus martii (assembly GCA_013396935.1). NCBI lineage: Eukaryota > Metazoa > Chordata > Aves > Coraciiformes > Momotidae > Baryphthengus > Baryphthengus martii. The sequence goes on from VWZK01021423.1 coordinate 430,110, forward strand.
CTCAAATACTGGAGAGCTTTTTTGTAACGGAAGATACCAACAGAAAAACTGTTGCTCGGCTGTATGCCATCATTGTCGCTATAAAGGGCACTGGCACCTGAAAAATATCTGACAAATTGACAACTTGACAGGGACACGAGATGGTGAATTAATCTACCTTGGCAGAAGGCTGTTGGTGAATATTTAAATAGGTTAATAGTCAACATTAGAACCCTGAAACCAAATACAGGCTGGCAGCAGAGGAGAGCGGGTAAATCTGATATCTAAATTATACTGTTAATAGTGTGCTTCAATCTCAGAGTGAAAATCAGATTCTCAAATCTGAAATAGAAGAGTTAATAATCTTTCCTTACAGATTCTTTTCTAAGGAACAGCCTTTTCTATCAAAAGAAGGATTTTTGTCCTTTAATTTACGTGTGCACACAGAAAAATCCACAGTTCCTTATTCAGCTCAGATGCACATGTTCAAATAGGAAGATAGGTAAGTTCAAGAAAGAAAAATTTATTAAGATTAAATAAACCCTTTCTGGATTGGTTTTGATAAACTTTGAACATGTCCCCAAGTCCTTCAATTTCTCTGGTCTTTCTCCCAAAACATTATGAGAAATGCCTGCTTATCTGACCATGTACAAGAAGACGTCTCTTTGGGGTGTCTTTCATGGTGGTTTTACGCCCAGGATTTGTATTCCTAAGGGAAACATCAATCCAACATCAGAACTGCAAATGCAATAAAATGAGAAGAAGTGAAAAAGGAAAGTAAGGAAGCTTAGCGATTGTGTAGATGATTTGAGCTCAGCTGTTAACTGCTGTACTTTCTGGGTCACCTGCAGTATCTTCTTGGCAACATGCAGAAGGGCTAACTCAGCTGGCACCGCATATATTTACCTTGCGGAATATCATTAAAAATGTACAAGTTGGCCAATGCACTTTCGTCCCTATCACTTTCAGGTACTTTCAGGTGGCATTTCTCCAAAGGCCTAACACAGTTCAATAACAATTGTTTTAGCCATCTGCTCTGTAATGAATTCTTTGACTAACCCAGAATCTTGTTTATCTCAAGAAAGGCTCCAGGGATAGCCAAGGCAAATTGGGTGCATTGCAAACTATCTGTTTTCTAAGGATAACTCAAATTCGGGTTAATAATAAGAGCTAGTGCTTATCAAATCCATTTTCACTCTGAAAACGAAAGGATAATTCTCATAGAAATCTGTTCTGTGTCCAATACTAATCAGTATTTACATTAAACATTCAGATTAGTAAATATTGTGTTATATTTGCATAGGATACCAAGCTGGGAGGCACTCTGAAGGAGAGGAGCCAAATTCAAAATAATCTTGGTAACCTAGATAAATAGTCTAGATTGTGCTAGAAAAATGATCAATGGAAAAATAGGAATTAATAAAAATAATAAATTGCATGAATATTAGATATAAAGTGATTGATTTGGCTTGCAGGAAAAAAAAAGTTTAGAATGTCATAGCAGAGCACACATTGACCAGTAGTCAACAGTATAATCGCTACGAGGGAAAAAACCTCTCTGTCTTGTTCTGAGTTATACAAATGTATGCAAGATACGTGAAATGATGTTTCCACTCTGTGTAGCACATACAAGGCCTCAGTTAAAGTACTGGGCTTGTTTGGTACTTGGCAATTTGGAAAGGAGGTGGTGAACTGGTAAAAGTCCACACAAGAGCAACAAAAATAGCTACAGATTTTATGATCAAAACTAGGTGTTTTTCAGGTTAAGGGAGAAGGACTATTTTCAGACAGTACAAAGCTATCGCTCATTATTCTTCCTCAGAATAATAAGCAAACCAATTTCCTTCTACTGAAGAAGATCTAGATCAGGGGTTCAGAAAAACTTAACGCTTTGGGGGACGTTGAGACTTTGTCATTGATTTTTTGGAGCAGCTGGATGACCAGGATTGGCTGGTGCAGCAGGTCCTGCCTTGGGCAGGAGTGTGGCGATGGAAGAGCACTGCCCATTTTATTTTCTAGAAAACAGTTGCTTAACTCACAACTAATATCAGTAATATTTAAGTATCTAAATATATTTTTTGGGGGAATAAGCAAAACTGGGGATGAGCAAACCAAAAGGAAATATGGTTACTTAAAAAAACCATACTTAAAACCTGAGACACTGTTGTTGTGCTTGCTACTGCTTGTCATCTAGTAACATATTGCTTGAGTACTATATGCGGAGCTGTTGCCTTACACTTTAGCACAGGACCGTAGTACCTGCCATGAAATCTGTAAATTATCATTCAAGAAGCTTTACTGTTAACTATAATCTCACATTAGATTTGAAGTCTTCATATAATTAGTACAAGAAATCATGTCACCATCATTACCATTGTGATGCTATAGTCCTGGTGGTGAAAGAAGCATGATTTGTGTGGAAGTGCAATAGCAGTAATTAAAGTAACCGATATAACTGGAAAAGAGGCAACTGAGCTCTTATTTCCATTGACAGGCACTAAGTTTTTGACTGCATGTGTTCTTTTAGCCTCTGACCAGATAATATTCTATATCACGTTATCAAAGGTTAGTTATGCAAGGCAAAACTTAGTTAATCTGTGTGGATTCCACAGAAAGAATTACTATAAACATGTTTCAATTTGTAAACACATTTACAGTGATTGTGTTGGGTTTCTTTCACATACATTTTTGCAAACAGATTCATGGGCAGGCATGACAGTAAAAAAAAACCAGAATAACATTGGAGAATATTTGCAGGACTCATCAATTTATAAATGTGAATATTCTTTGCTTAAGAATTATTTCTGGTTTAGCAAACAAGAAATTGAAGGAATGTCAAATGTGAAACAGCTCATTCTTTCAGTACTTCCAAATAATAACTTCGCTAACATTTTCAGAGTAGGGTTAAACTTCTAGTGGCCAAGCACTGTTCCCACTCAAGTCAATGAAAAGCCGGCTATTTATTTCAGCTGGACGATGTCACAGCCATTTTAGCAATTAGGTTCATGTAATGAACTAATTACATAAAATTATAAGCAATTTGGAGACAAATACAAAGAAATTAAATTAACTGGATAAATTATATGCTGTGAACCACTCAGCTGTAACACATCTTTTGCTATTGTGCACCCTTAGAAATGCTCCAAATAAAAGATACAGTTCAATAGAAGGGACTTTTTCATTAAAAATAAGAATAATAATTGTCATAAGATGACTTAAATGATATGTGGATTATTTTATAAATTTTGTGGTGAATTTTATGAAGCTGGTGAATTCCAAAACATCTCCTGGAAATATATTTCAAAAAACAATTATTAGCGCTCTCTCCCTTGTCATGAGTCCAGCATTAAAATCTGTACGGGATCCTCTCCCTCCTGGCTGTTTTTCATTGAGCCAGTGAAATAATTTCTTATTATACTAGTGGCACAAATACTAGGGTAAAATCAGAAACGGGGTCAGGTTGCCCGCAAAAAATTTAGTGCTCCAAAGGCAGAACTGATTTATTATCAACTAGTTTGTTTACAGCCATCGTTGATATCTTCTGACTACTTTGAATTATGCATTGTTGACATACCCTCAACCAACCTCTACTGATACTAATAAAAGATTGAAAACAATACTTATTCAACTAAAGGCAGAGTAAAAAAATGTTTAAAGACCTCTAGATTTGCCTAATAGGTGCTTCAGCAGGGTGAGGCTTTACATCTTCTAGGAATGGGTACCAGTATAGCAATAGCATTGGTGAAGTAGCTTTGCTGTGATCAGACATAGAGTACAAGAGAAGCTGCCAGAAGGCTGAAAACCAGACCATTAGAACCATTATCAACTAAACATTTATGCTTTCAGGAAAAGACAGGACATTGGGAAACAAAATCAAAAATAAAAATATGCAGGGAAATCACGAAATATGGGAGATTTATAGATTTACAGCTGCAGCAGGCCTAGATGGAGAAAGTGAGACAGCAGAAAAGGGATTAGGATTAGGATTGCTTATGCACTTATATAACGTTTGTTCTAAATTTGATTACAGTACTCAGTAAAATGAGAACTCATTATTCATCATGCACAGTAAAAAAACTTCACGTCAGCATCATCATTTACATTTGCAAAAATAATTACGAATCATTTGTAAAATGCTTTAATTATGTTAATCAGCCAATGTTGCTACTCTTTGAAGATATAAAGCATTGTAGGAACTTCAGAGCAAAAAGCCATATGTTTCTTTGTCTCATATGGCTGCTGAAACATCATCTGTCATGTTCACGACTATTTTTTTTTTTGTCTGCAGACTGCAGACATCCCTGCATGCTAGATTATTGCACCCTACTTCTAGAATACTAGGCCACAAATGGATTGTGAAAATAAAATAAATGAATAAAAACATATATATACACATACTCAAATTTTGAGTATCCAATTTCAGATTTATAAAGCTTGATTTTACCAAGTGTAGAATAAGAGAAGGGTCTAGGAGAGGCTGCTGAAGTCCACAAAGGTCCATGAGCACCCTCAGGGCTCAGAGAGGGTGAGGGAGGTGAGCAGCTGTTTGGTGACGTCATGGCATTGCTGGTGGATGCACCTGCACTTCCCAGGAGATCTGCCTGGAGATACAGAGTGCGTTATTAGCGCACGTTAGCATTTGGTGTTGGTAGGAAGGACAGTGGTGCTTAAGAGACTGAAGGTACTCACTCTGAGATGCAGATAGGTTCCATAGCAAATATCAGCTGGAGATGTGATTAATTTACAATTTCTGAAGAGCCAAAAACTTTACTGTAAACACTCAATTGGAAGAAATATGTTTTTGCCAGCTTATTCAGTTTGGCAAATGCTTTTGCTACATAAAATGTGTCCCTGTGAGAAAAAAAAAGCTTTACAGCTGTACTAAGGAAGAGCCTCAACAGTGTTAAGTGCAAGCTGGTGATTTTTGTCTTGATCCGAGAGACCTTCTCATAGTCACTGATGTATCTGAAACCTGCGTTCATGGCCAACATTGGCAAAGCTCTCGTATTTTGTCCTTTACAGCCCAAGGTGGCTGTATCAGTTTTAGATGAGGCACTGAAATTTTCTTTACCTCTCCAAGGTGCCTGTCTTGCCCCTCCAAGCTGTCTCTGCCTTGTCTGCTGAGGCATTTGTGTAACCTAGACACCCCAGAGCCCTGTGCTTCGTTAACGGCCAGGCCTGAGCAAGGGAGTAACCATTATTCTTTAAGACACCTGTACAAAGCAGATACAGAGTTAGAGTCACTGTCCACCAGTTTAATCCCTCATGTTCTTGAGAAAGGCATGAACTCACCAATACTGGGTAATATTCTGTTCACTTATCACCAATGCACATGCTTAAATGTTGTAGAGCTGACGGAGAACGCTGAATTAAGAGACTCCTAAATTGTTTTACCTTTATCCTTGGATGAGTTGAGAGAAGTGAAGAGCCTTGAAGAGGAGCCTGTGTAATCACAGCTCATTGCTGCAGGAAGTGGTAAGAGCCACAGGCACCCAAGTTAGGTTTTGAGCATTCATTCTGGCTACAACCCAGCCTACCGTAAGGAACACCGCAAGGAACAGCTACTTTGTCATTTGAGTGCAGTATAGGGACATCCAAGCTAGCTTTATATGAGCCAGATCAAATACTAGAAAAGGTGAGCCCTGGAAACATAAAAAATATCTAATATAGAAACACCCTTAGTTATGACAACCTTACTTTATATCTAAATCCCATTAAAATATAGTAACAAAGCTTTTTCACACTTAGGTCACTTGTAAGGTCTGAACCACAAGGTGCTCCCAGAAAACCTATATCAAATTCAGTAGTTTGTTCTCCAAGACATGGGAAACAGAGGTTCTATGTGAGGGTGTTTGAAATCCCACCTCCCACTACCTGGAGAATGTCCCATACAGTAGATATTACACTATTTTGAAACAAGCTATTAAGCCAAGAGAGAGTTTGTACAGCCATGAACAGAATTCCTGTGTTCCTTTCCCACAAAGAGCTCCAACTTCTTTCCAAAGTCACATATCTAGGTGTATGTTTGCATTAGTTGTCACAGTAGTGTCCTTGGAGATTAGTGTCAAGAGCTCTAAATACTAGTCTCTGTGTTTATTTTCCAGAATTCTGTCTTTTACCCCCTCAGTGGCCTTAACTGAGATGCTATAAAGCAGAAAAAAAGCTTCCCTGTAGAATGTATTATGAGATGAGTGTTTATTAAGAAATCCCAATGTTGAGATGCATTCTTCTCTGGCTGGCAACTTTTTACAAGGGCTAACCACAAGGTGATGTATGAATGTGTCCAATAATCACTTGAGCATATAAAATAGAAAAGTATATCGTAGTATATACAGGGCAAGTATAAGAATGAAATAGTTCGAAAAATATATTTTTATAAATCATTAAATAAAGAGTCTGTAGAAAATGTCACAGTTTATAAGGATATCTATGTTTATAATACATAATAGCAAAATGATGTCACTATCCAGGATATAATAGCAATTAACTGGCTAATCTTAACACATTTCCTCTTAAATCCCCGTTTTGCAAGATCATGTCCTCCCATTTCCATCAAGACAGGGCCATTGGAGATGTTCCAAACCTTACGAGCTGTGGATTCAAAATTTAGCTCTTCCTTTAAAAAAGAAGAAAAAAGAAAAAAAAGTATTGAATAACCAGAGTTTTATCCTTCATCCTGGTCATACTAAGCTTCATGAAGAAAAGGGATGGCTTTTAAACATTTCCTATTTCCTCTAATCTTGGACTGCTTCCCTAGGGAAAACAAACAAAGAAACAAACCAAAAAAACCCCAACCAAACAAAACAGTTGTAGAGAAAGCCACAAGCCAAACATTATGGCTCACAGGCAACACATAATTAAAAAGTTAACAGTGAGGCCGAAAGGCAGGACAAACTGTAACATTTTCCACAGTTTGCCCTTATCCTGGGGCCTTGCAGCACTGCCCCTAAACTTGCTGACTTGCATTTAGTAGGCCAGGCTATTCCACAGAGTCAGGATGGTGGAGGAGCAGAGCGTCTTCTGGTGGAGTGTGGTACAGTGAAAAGTCCCCTGTGTGCATGTGGGGGACTCAAAAGGTTTGACCCTCTGCACACTGCAGGGAGCCCCTAACCTGGTGCTCTGGGATCGGGCTCTGCTGAGCTTAATGTGTTGGGCAGATGTTGAAGGTCCACACTGTACACAGAGCTTTAAAGTGAAAAGAAAAAAAAACAGTAATAGAAAGGTGAGGTCTTGCATCAGGATCCAGGTTTTAGCAGTTGAGAGAGTGGGTAAGAAGGAGAAATAATAAAATAATGCACTATTGCATAGATCTAGTAAGTGTCTTGGAAATGTTACGTTGTGCATTCTGTAATTTAATCTGATCTTATTTCTTGCAGGGCACAAAAAAAAGGAATAACAAACTACACACGAGATTTTCCTTTAAAAAGCTCAGTTCATTTTCTAACTTTTTTACTTTTTCCCTGAAGACTGGTTGCTGTAGGGAAGAATCCACATGTGTGTTTAGATGAAGGGCCTTGTGACTGAAAATCAGCCACGGATTATCTATACATAATTGGTGCTCCAGCCAGTAATTGAATGCCCATGGAATAAAGATGCGTTGAAGAAACCCTGTGACTCTCAGGCAGCTCTTTCTCTCTGTGGATTAGAAACAAAACGGGCATTTTTATAGTTAGTGTGCATTTTTAATTAGCCCTGCAGTTACCTAAGTAAATAACGCATAGATTAAAATACTCATTTAAAGAAATGACAAAATACGTAATTAAAAACAGCAAAATGAGCGAGAGGAGTTCTCCACCAGGAAAAGGGTGTAACGTAAGGAGCTATTACTAGTCCTTTGCTACACAAGCCTACATCTCTGCTCCCCTTCTCTTAGGCATTGCTGTTTTTCTGTTTGGCCCCAAAGGACATCGGTGTTCATTAGCTGCAACGCGAGCCCTGGGCTGCCCGACTGGCAGAGCACCAGAGCGCACCAGCCCCTTGGCTATCGTGTGCCTTGTTTGCACTGCAGCGGCAACCTGCGATGGGGCTGGTGCACCAAGGTTCAGCTACCGGGTGTTCCGACGTTTTCAGAGGCAGGAATGCTGGCTGAGCTAGCGGCTCACTCTCTGGCAACAGGGCGGCATTTGCATCTCACCTCATCCGACACCAGACGTGGCCACACCGCCTGCCAACGCCACAGCAGCTCCCACACCAGAATGGCCCCAAAATGCCGTTCAAGAGTAACAGCAATGCATGAACATCTCGCACAAGGACAAGCTGTGGGACTAACAGCAGCAGCCCCAGTGCCAATTTGATGGTCACGTGCTCAGGCAGTGAATCCATGGTTAATGACGTTTAATTTTATCAACCTAAAAGTAGTACCATTGATTACATAAGAATTACTCATGTACATACAATTAAATACTTGCTGGACCTAACATTTAAGTGTGTGCTTTTTATGTTTGTGTACACATTTTTATCTCAGACAACGTTTGTGTCCTCATTTTGCTAAACGAACATCTGAAATCACTGCTTTCGTAGATACTTAACTGGAAAGCTTGGAGTCTCATCAAGAAAGCCTCGGTGATGCATTAAAACTAATCTTCATATCAGAAGGTGACTTTTTTATTCAGCAGTTGTGGTTTTTTTTCGCTGTATAAGCCAGCTGAGTGAATTCAGGTGAGGCTTCAGGGCACTATTGTAAAGTGCAATCTCTGATATGGGAATCTTCATTCTTGATACAGCTGACCTTTGATTTCAGAAGTGCTGGAGCGTTATTGGCTAATCAATATCTGGCTTGGCTCCTCTGCTTCAATTTTTCTCTTCTGAAAACTATTTATCTCTCAAGGGTGAGATGAAACTTCATAAATATCTAGTGCGGGTTTTTGAACAATTTGAAACATTCAAAGATTTACTAGCCAGGACACTTGGCAGGGATGTTATTCCTGTGGAATTTTGCTGTATATTGGAAAAGGAACATGGTCAGGGCCTTACAAGGTCAGAGAATTCTGAAAATAACTTCATCCTATCAATATACTTTCATCCACTAAAACACAGTCTTTTAAAAGTGAAAAACATAAGCTGCAAGGTTCAACTCTTGTAAATTTCTTCCAAGTTTGGTCTGGTGAAATAGTATCATTACACCAATGTGGAACAGGAAGCACAAAGCAGCTTTACATAACACAACTGCAAGCCATGGCAATAGAAGCTTGCAGAAAGTGCAGCTCCTACTTGAATTTGGCAGGGACACCATGACAAACGCACTTGCACTTCAGAGAAATGGCATCCGATTTTTAGCATGTAGTGGTCAAGACCCTGTTCTACATCTGATGATAAAGAAGGAGCACAAGAATATTGAGTATATCAGTTAAGCTCCTGGCTTAAGGCCACTCTCCAGGCAACGTGCCATAGCTATGAAATCACTGTTATTTTTGACTTCACATTAGATGAATAGGGTATTGCAAGCTGTTTGAAACTCAGCTTTGATGTATTTAAATGTTTTGAAATAATGCCTAGCATTTAATACAGAGTTTTGCTAACATTAGCTTTCCTAAGTGCCTGATAAAAATAGTCTTATTCCCCACTGTTATAAAGTTATTTTTCTAATTAAATGCAGATGCTTAAACCATCAGCATTCACCACAAGATTTAATTGCTCAGACATTATATCATCTATCTTAAATCCTGAATTATGTTCTAAATTTCTAACTGAACACTGAAAACTACATTAACTCAATGGCAGATATGTTTTGTTGCTACGTATCACAATTAGCTGGGAACAAATGCGAATGGCAGGAACAGTACTCTGATCTTCGCACGCAAAGAGGCTTCTCTCAAAGTTGTCACTGACTTCACTGACAACAGTACTTGGTCACAAATATCCAGCTCTTTACTGCTTAAAATAATCTCCTTTAATTCTTAGCCACATAGGTTCAGAAGCTGCAGACTCGTAGTGTGCGCGTTTGAAGCCGAACGCGGTTTTGTTTTCGCCCGTAGTAGCTGTTTTCAGAGCAGGATGAGAGATTTCAAAAACATCGCTGCCTGACATCAACACATTTTAACACCCGATTTTAACCCAACAGCGGTTTAGCACAATACTGCCAGCGGCAAGAAAACAGGAAGGCACCAGATTCTGCCAGCACGTGTACCTGGCTTTGAGATACCTACACACTGTGCACTTGCTTTTTAAGTTTAAGTAAGCGGTTTATCGGGCTTCTTTATTCCAACGGGTGCATGCTTTGCATTTTTATTATTTTTTTTTACAAGAAAACAGAGGTAAAACCAATTAAGCTGGGAAGTAGCTTCACTTCACTAGGAAAGGGGAGTCTGAGAGTCGTCGAGGCCCCGGCTGACACTCGCTCTCTGCGGCTGCAGCTTCTGTACAGCGGGGGGTTGGGACTTCTGCAGCCCACCCCTGCCACACTCCCTTAGGGCAGGCCGCTTGGACTCAGGTCACTGGCGCCCATGGATGGCCCTTGTGATCCAGAAGCGGTACCGCGTTGCCCCGAAGACACCGGGATCGACCATTCACCCCCGGCAGACAGGGCCCGGGCTGGAAGAATCGCTTCACCCCCCTCCTCGCCTCGCCTCCAGCCCCTCTTCCCGCCTCCCCCGCCCTGCGACGTCACTTCCGGGGGGCGGGCCGNTGCGAGAGGGAGGGCTTAGAGGGAGCAGGGCCGGAGTGCATGAGGGAGGAGAGTCCTTCCCCGCGTCGGGAGCGGGGAGGTGCAGGTTTTGGATAGACCTGCAGGCTTCGCTTGGGTCGTTACTGTAATTTTTCTTAATTTTATTTTCAGGAGCTATCGGAGGGTTGGGACTGTTTCGGGTTTGGGAGGAGGGGCTGATTTGTTTTTTGTTGGGTTTTTTTTTATGTTCTTGAAACCGTGCTGACACAGAGAAAAGCACGTTCCGCTGGTTGTGCCCCTCTTTAGGAAGGGCTTCCCAAATTCCTTTGCACGGAGAAATGACGGTGCCTTTTCCTGGGGACCGACACTTCAGAGATTTGCTGGCCTCTCTTCCTCCTTCACGTTGCGAAATGTCCCAAGGCTGTTTCACCCGATGTGTGTCTGTCTCGTTTATTGCCCTGTACCTGAGAGCTTTGCAGCCCTCGCCGGTGCGGGTGTCTTAAGGCATTGAAAGTGACGAGAAAGGGAAAAAAAACATCCGTGAAATGTTTTTCGTGGGAGGAAAACCACTTGAAAAAAGCTGCAGTTCTTAGGTGTCTCCCTCTAAATGGGCGCTGCTTGCTGTGCTTGTGTCAGAGCAAGGGAAGTGAGGGGGCCGTGGCTGTGATGTCTGTGGTGCTGTAGCAGGGAAGTACAGGGAGTTTGACTTTTGATTTGAAGTGCTGGCCGGCTTCCTGCTCCCTCCAACGTTAGTTCTCTTGCATTTTCTCAAAGGGAGACATTCCTTCTAAATTATGTGTTTACAAACTTATTTTTTTCATTCGTTGGAGTTACCTTGCATCACAGGTGTTGCGCAGGTTAGTATGAGAACTTCCATTAGTTAGGTTTTTATATTTTAATGGTTAAAGCTTCTGTCTCTCTAATGATTTGTTTAGTTTGGTACATCACTTTTTATTAAAAAGAAAAGATAGATTTGGTTGGTTGTTTGTGGGGTTTTTTTCCTATCTTTTCCCCTACTTCATTTCCCATGGCCCATAGATTTTCCCAGATCTGTGTCTGGAGCACAGGGCTTGTGCTGATGGTCTCGATGCTGGCTTGACAGCGCTTGCTACTTTGGTCTGACACCAAGAGTTACTGACCTGGAAATTAATTGCTCTGTCTGAGCTCTGGCTGTACTCTTCTGTTCTGTTACAGTCACACATATGCTTTTTAGAATGAAGCCCATTTGGCGTAAGAGCTGTCATTTTTTTCCCCTCGCAGGTGGCTTGAGGTTTGTGTGTGCAATTTTTAAAGGAGCGTTGTGTTGTCTTCTGTGGAGTTTAGGGTAGGACTCTATCAGTGCTAGGAATTCATCTCTCAAACATGGTTGCTTTTCCCCTTGTGAGTACACTGACCAGCTTTCCAGAAGTACATCTGCCCTTATTAGAAAGTAAAAGCTTACTGTAACACGATGAGCAATAAAGCTTGCACTGAGAGGTTTTTGTTCCTCTAAAGGAAACTGTCTGATGGGAAAATGGCTGTTTAAAACTTGCAGTAGTTTTGACAGGGATGGATTAGTGTAGTAGAAGAAGGGGAAAATGAAAAGATGTTTAAACAGACATATAAATATGGTACTATGGAAAAAAATTATTGCAACGATACATGTTTTGTGTTTTCTATAAACCTCACTGACATTAATGGCTTGGTTGTTTGACAGCTCATCAAGATGGAAAATAGCCTAAGAGAGGTATCCTGCTGCATGTTTCTTCTGAGGGATGCTCAGATAACTCGTCCCCATGTGTAGTCATTGGTTTAATGTAGATCCCACCATATGTTTACTCCTTCATACATCCATGATGTTTAGGTTCTGAAAGAGTGTCAGAGGGCCAAGAACCTTGGGAAAGATGCTGAGAAAATAATCAGAGCGAAGGGAAAGAGTGGAGTGGCAGAAATATTTGAAGAAAGGGTGTCAAAATGTGTGTCTAATTTATTTCTGGTAGGAGATGAGAAGAATGTGTGGGTTTGGATGCCTTTAGAGCATGTATTTGTACCTGTGCTTGATGTGGCAATAGGTTTTGAAAAAAGTGTTCTCTCCGATACAGGAGGGTTGGAACCAGGAAAATACGTGGGAGTGATTTAAGTGGGGTGTTGTAGTAGTACAAAAGAAAAACGTTGGTGTGCAGAAATGTTGGAAAGTAGTAAGGGACTGAGGAAAGGGGGAAGGACTGATACTTTGCTGAAGGTGCTTTTAGGTAGTTATTAAGTGCCTTCTGTATGAAACCAACAGATGTTTTGCACTTTCTTTGTTTAAAAGGGTAGTATTTCGTATACTAATTAATGAGATTGTTCTGAGTGTATAGCATCTTGAGAGCTTGTGTTCTCAGGAGTTCTGAAAGGGACAGGGAAAACTACGTGGGTGGTCTTACAAGTAAATAATGAGAGGACCTGGTATGGAGTTGAAATTATTTCAGCTAAGTTCTTTAGGCGGTGACTTCGCTGTGCTCTAGTCTGTGAAGATCTGTGCCTGTATAGCTGCATAAAGGGATGACAATTTCTCTGAGAACAGGAACCGTGCTGAGAATGTGAGGCTTTCTTCATCTTCATTATGGTCTTAGAAGCGCAAACTGGTTTTCTATCTGAGGTGTTACTTGTCTTTTCAGTGATTTGTTGTATAACTGAAACTGGTGACAGTAATACTGCTGCTCAGTCTTCAGTGCATATGTGGGACTCTTACAAATCCTGTGGTTTGGTATCTTGACCTTCAGTCTGCTTTGTTTGCTCAGAAATAATTATCACTACCCTACGAAGACCGTTTATTGGTTTTTCTTCGTCTAACACTATCCCGTACTACATGAACTGCATAGCAAGTCATTAACAGCGTACAGCTTTCTAGTTAATACTGTTATATCATTATCTAGTTACTAGTTGGAAGTACTTAAGTTTTAGTAGAGAAAAAATGTCAAGAAAAACGGCATTACAATTCACTGCTTTGATTGAAATGCCCAGATGTATTTCAAAGACAGGCTTGGAGCAGGAAAGATGCTTGAGTTCCAGCTCTGTTACCTTGAGATCTCAGGAAGACAGTAGACATGTGGATTTGCTGAGGGTTGCATAACACCACAGGCATAGCCAACTCTGCTTGAAAAAAAGCAACCGTGTAAACAACAGTCAACAGGAAGCATCATTAATACACAGAAATAGTACAGTACATTTTATGTGCATTTTCAAATATGATGGGATAGACTACACAGCTAACCTGTGTGCAGCAGAGTGCCGTTGTGGCTCGCCTCGTCAAGTTTGTGCAGCACCAACACAAAACAAGAGGGCGCAGCAGTGTTTGTAATGCTCAGTAACTTTCTCTACCACTTCTAGTTTGGTAGATTGGTGACAGTATTTGGACTGTGCTAATGTCCTGATGTTGTACATGGAGAGTAAGAGCTGTTGAGGTGGCATTACCAGGTATTACAAGGAGGTTGCCAAAGTCCGTGATAGAATACCCTTGTATTTATGGTCCTGTGAAGTGAAGAAGGGTCTCTGGATTTCCCTTCCTGTTGCTACTATGTGGAGTTTGAGCCTTTTGGTATGTTACCCAACAGTGCAACCATGTACAAAAGGTACTGTGTGGGGAAAACCTGGGAGCTACCTGCCTGGTCCCTCTTTTTATACAGGACAATTCAAGCAGAATTACGCTGTACTTGGCAGGGCATTTTCTTCCTACAATTTTTACCCTGTGCTGAGCAAGGTATTCAGGCCATTGGAGCTTAGATACTTAACTGGAAGTCCAAGACAAAATGTGTAGATTAATTCCTTCGAATCAGTGTCTTTTGACTTGAAAACCTAGCTACCAGACTATTTTATTTTGTGGTAATAGAAAGATTCAGATTGGAAGGGACATCGGGAGTTCATCTAGTCCAAAAGTTCTACATAGCCTACCTTGAGGGGTGATAACAGGGAATTTTTTTGGATTGTTTTGTGTTGGTTGTCCCTGTCACAACCCGTGTCCTGCCGCAGACGGTATATGTAGGAGTGTTCTTACTCATCTTTTGGATGCATTTTAATGAAATTCTCTGTTGCTAATAAGGGAAAAGTCTTCAAATAGATTAGCACTAGAGAATTGTATGTTTGGGATGTTCTTCCCTTTCCTTCCAGGAGTTGGTATCTGTTAAGATGATCTGAGAGGAGAGATGGTATTCTGTGATTACTTGCAGTTATTGGCATTCTGAACAAGGTGGACAGCATTTGATCCAATTGTTGCACTGTTATGTGCATTATTTTCACTGAATTTTGTAGAACTGAAGCAATGCATTTACTTCTTTTTTTCCCTAAAAAATGTATCCTGTATTTTTTGAGTACTGAAAATACTTTCAACTAATCCAGTGACTGAGAATCCTAACTTCTGAAATCACAGTGTTTTTCTGAAGTGCAGTTTCTCCCTCTTTTTTTACTTGTCATTGAAGCCTGTTCTCCTTTTTTGGCTAAAATTAGGTGGGTGTTTGTTTCTGTATACTAGCAAAATCAATGCATATTGGCTCAGAAGAGTTCCTCTAGCTCAGACTGCCCAGCTAGGACCATCTGTATGGTCACTGAAGGATCAGCGAGATGTGTGTTAGAACAGCCCAAAGGTTGCACTGCTTTGGTTAGTTTGAGAACTAGGATTAATGACTCCCCTCATGTAACTTCACACAGCAGAAAATGTGGCCCCATTACATTTTTTTTGCTAGAGATATTCTGTGATCTGCTGGACTAGTCCTTCTATTGTGTTTGGGTCTTTTAACCTTATTTTCTTTTTATATTCTGCGACTGCTGATGGCTAATACGTTTGCAGCACAGTGTGTTCCGAAGTGTGCAGAACCTGGCCCTGTCTGCAGCCAGCTGTCTGTTCCAAATGGAGACATTCGTTGTGTTCTGTGTTAATTTTTAAATCTTATCTCATAAAAAATAAACTCTAATTTTAAAAATTGCCTACCAAATGCAAATCAAACCAGTCTTGACACTGTTTTGTTCAAAGACCGTTTTAAAAACGGGAGGATGAGGGTGGTCTGATGTGCTGCCTTGCTGTGAGACTTGGATGTTTAACCTATATCTTGTTCAGTTCCTTTGTTGTTGTTGTTTTCTAGCCATGAGCCTTTTAAGCAGCAATTTTTTTGTTGTGCCAAATTTCTACTTGTCAGAAAATAATGTGACCATACGATGTTCCCGCACTAACAGGGTCCTGCTCCCTTAATAGCTTCTGTCTCTGGATGTTTTATGTGACTTAGGGAGAAAACTCTTCTTTTTGTTGACAAAGAGCAAAAGCTTTTTATGGTCTGGTCAGTAGGTGGTGTCTGGTGAGATGGGAGCATGATCAGGGCGGATTTGTTTATTGGTAGGAGATTGCCTCTGAACTCTCGTCAGAAGATAAAATTCATAATCAAAGGCAAGTAAATATCTGCTGAATTTAGTAACATTCAACATGTGTTTTGGATGTCATTGGTATTATTTTTTTCTAGTTTTGGATGGATTGGCTGAATTTGTTAAAAATTTCGTTTGCTTTCTTGTGGGAGAAAGGTATCTACAGTACAGCTCTAAAAAGCTCTTTAATTTCTAGCACAAAATCTGTTTATAAGCCAACAGATAAAAACTGCAGCAAAATAGATCTGACAAACTCTGTAAGCGCAAGGTCATATCTTCCAGCAAAACGCAGCTGACATATTTGCAGCTAGATTTTTTATTATTTTTTTTTAAATACAAACCTCTTTTCAACTGCTGTTGAAAAAAACCACTTAGCAATAATACGGACCATGGTGGAAAAGATAGAAAGCAGGACCGACAGCTACACTGTGATTTAAAAAACAAAACCCTGCAATTCCTGGGCCTCCCATATGCTGTGACTCAAAAGGATATTTTTTTCCTTGTTTACTCTGAGTAAAAATAAGCATGGGAAAGGAAGAATTTCCTGCAAATGGGAAGGAGAAATACTGATGCAGATGAAAGTCAAGCTATTTGTTTTCATCCTGAAATATTTTACTAGGGAAAAAAGTTTTGTATGATCTATACAAAAAGTATATTTTGTTATGTGTTGTTACCTTTTATTGCTCCTTTACTATCCCCTTCGCACATTTTTTTTTTTCCTAGTTTTATGGGTGGCTATGCTAGTTTTTGCAGATACTTACATATCTGGAAAAAGAATTACAGCAAAATAGAAACGCAGCATAAGATTTAGCAAGCTTTAAGGATAAGCTAGTTTGTAGACATGTCTGAAAGCAAGACATTAAACTGATACTTAGGTCATAAATCATGTTTGAAATGGAATTAAAATGTGATGCTTGATGAATGGAATAGACTCAAAATTGTAATGTACATTTTTACAGAGCAGGTTTTCAAAGCATGCTAAAAGGAAGCGCCAGACAGTTCTAGCTATGAACTAAATTCTCTTCCTGTGAAATTTGTTGAGCAACAACTGTCAGGAGAATTTTCAGCACACGTTTTGAAAAAGTCTGAAGATTTGTCATCATGGGGCAATTTTGGGGAAAGAATTTTTTGAAAAGTTGTTTATTCATGTTAAAGAAAAATGTGAATTAATCTTGCAGTGCAGGAGTTGATCGGCATAGTAGCTGTTGCCGACTAGAACCAAGCTAAATATCGAAAATGGTGGTTTTCAATATTTGTATGGGATAACAGTTATGTGAGTAACCTAGGACAGGAGCCCTTCATGCTTCTTTAGAATAGTTTTATAAATGACTCTTCAAAGCAGCAGCAGGTAAATAGTGTTTTGTTTTATGATAATAGTGCACATAGTATGTAAGTACATGAAGGAAGGTATGGTTCTTCTGTGTTTGTCTTGTCATGAACTTGACAAATGTAATTTTTGTCTATGGTGAAACATCTAGCTAGAAAATTGGAACTGCTTTCTAATTTTAACTGGAAGTTCATAACCTATCACAGATTTGAATGCCCTATTGAAAATCAAAGAATAATATTTCTGTTATAAAATGACTTAAATGAATTCAGGGATTGTGCAGAAAGGATGCAGTTAAGAATTTTTTTTGAGTAATTGTTATTATTCAAAGTGTATGAAGGTTTTGTTTCATTTACTCTACTGGTTGTGTGTTTCCTAGTGTTACTTTGTTTAGTTGCTGCTGTTTCTGTGTGATTGATTATTGCAGAATTGTAGAACGTGCTTTGTTCAAAGTACTTTATATATTTTGAACAGCGTTCTTAAATGTGGCTATTGATTTTTGAGATCTCAATTCTTGTTTTATAAAATACGATGCTCTATAGCTGCCTTCTGATGGGTGTCTAAAGGCACCCTTCAACTTCGAAAATCTTACTGACTCTCTACGTGTCTGAGAGGGAGATGATAGTGCAAATAAGGGTAACTAATTGCTGGAGCTCACAGAGGAAAACTGTTAGTTCTGAAATTAAAACTGTGTAGTTGGAACTTCAAAGGCATCTTCGTTTCCACTTCTTCAGAGCAGTGGGCTGCCTTGGGAATCATGACAAAAGACCGAGCATTTTGCACCACAGATACCGTCAAGCCTCAACTTCTCTTAGACTTTATGGACTTTATTTTAATGCATTTTGTTTTTTAAGGAATATATTTAGAGAGTACTGAATGACCTTAAAAAGTAGTTTAGTAGCCACTAGCCATTTTTTTGAGAAGACCATCTGAGCAAAAGTATCACTGGATCTGTTCATTCTTGATAATTTTCATAATCTATGTGTCCGAGTATGAAAGGGAACATCCTAAAATAAAACAAGTGAGACGTTTGATTAATTCAATACATTTGAATGCAAGAGGATAAGAATCCTGTAGAAAAAATGCAGAGCCTAGAATTCTGTTGAAGACAGTCACAAAAGAGTAGTTGTTATAAAGTGTTAGGTTTGTTTTATCATATGAAGTCCAAAATGGTTTATGCTTTGTAAATGCTGTGATTCGGCTTGTAGGAGAGGATAAGATAACAAGCTGGTTTCTTAACTGGTGCAGAGTTGGGCTGTTTTAAAATTAAACAGAGTACCTAAAACTCTGTTAAAATTCTCCGCCACTAACTGAAACCGGACATGCCGTAACAGTCTTTGAGGGGGCTGTGTTAGAAAAGCCTAGCTTGTCGGCTTAGCTTGCTTTTCCTTTTCTGATTTTATTGATGTTACAAGACCAGTATGTTTGGCATCAGTTACCTGAGCGAGGAAACTGGCACAGGGAAGTATGTTAGCAGTGAATGAGGCCAGTTTAGCTTGCTTGTTTTATTTTGCAGATAAATAATGGAAAACTAGATGTTAGAATTTAAGTAGGGCTTTTTCCAAGTTACTTGTGTGGGCATTTTGATAAAATAAGGTAAAATAAGAAGAACTTGAGCTGTATGTAGCCAAGACTTTGTTCCAAGCCACCAACACAAATTTCCTAAATACGGTACTTGGCCTTTTTTTAACTTTGTGAAAGGAAGGATTGCTTCATGATTTCTCAGGCGTTATTTCCTAGTGTGTTTGTTTTCACAAAATAATGTAGTCTGATTATAGGTCTCTTAGGAGGTTACAACGTGATTTGTTATCAGATGTTTTAAGCGACTGTAGATAGAGGAAGCAGGAAGTTGCATGAATAGTGCATGACTTTTAATACTGCTGTATTTCTTTACTGCAATAGTATTTAAAAGAGGAGGAACAAGTTGCATGGTACTGTGTAAACCTCAGGGTGCTTCAGCCATAGTTGTTAGAGCACTGTTTAAAATTGCCATGAGAGGCTGTTCCTTCCTTCACGCTGACCTTTGATATGACAAATTCAGTTTGACTACTGCCCAGTTACATGACTGAAAGAATTATTGGCTGGCAGGTTTGGGTAGAAATTTACACAGACTTCTGAAAATGTGCATGGAGTGTGAATAGATAATCGTACCTGACAAAAGGAAAAATATTCCGTGTGTATTCAGGAAAAAATCCAAAGAGAAAATCCATTTCCTCAAAACACCTTTAATCAAAATCTATCTTGGCAGCAGTGTAATAGCACGCTTTTGGGCTACCTGCCAGGAAATGTGGTGTTCTGGTTCTGCAGCACGGTCAGTCAGTCACCTCACTAGGAAAAAAGGCTTCCTGAGATTGAGAGTTTTTTCTGTGTATTAGTTTTATTAATTAGTACATGGTGTCCAAAGGACTTTTTCGGGAACTACTGCTTTCCCTAGCAATGTTCAGTGTGGTTTTTGAAAAAGGAAGAGGCTCTAATTGAGGCTTTATTCTTTCAAACTCCTTTCACTGCAAACTGGTCACATAGCAGAAGTTCTTTTAGCAAATATAGTTCCGCCTTTTTTTTTTTTTTTCTTCCCCCTCTAAAAGCTGTGAATGATTAATAAGAAACACTGGGAGATCTTATTAAAGTGTAGTATCTTTACGCAAATCATAAGCAAAAATTGCTTGCCAGGTGATTTGTAATTATCGATGAGTGCATTGCAAACTGCAATTGATTTGTTGTATGTTGGTCTCATGTCGCTGATTCTAGGTGAAGATTGGCAGATTTCTACCCTCTCTCTTAAGTGCATGGGTAGGGCGTATGTGCAGCCTGCACCAATAGTCATAGTGAAGAAATAAGAGTCTGTGGTAGTCAGGGTGTATTAGATCAGCAAGTTAACTGAGAAAGCGTCACTTCTTTTCTTGTTTGCGCTTGCAGGTGGTGAGAGGACAGGCTCAGCCTTTGCAGAGTACTTTTTTGTAGTGCTTCTTCTCACTTGCTTACTCTGCCTGTTTCTCCAGTTGCCTAGTTCATTGTTCGTGCTAGTAATGCTTCATCAGTACCAATATAAAACTCTTCTTCCACAGTGAATCCTTTTGTTATATCACCAGGCTATTGGTATGACCATGCAATTGTTTTAGGGAAGTGATGTATAGATACATATCTATATATATCTATATAGATATATATAGATAGATAGACAGATAGGTATAGATATATATAAAAAACAGACAACAACAAAAAAAAAACAACTGGGAAAATGGTGGAGGTTCGCTTGGATCAGTTTTGCAGTCTGGCAAGGTTCTATGGGCAGTTGGTGGGAATGGAGGCAAAATGTCGAAATGGGTTATTTGGAGGAGAGGTGGCCATTGAAGCCCATTTCTTATATGAAAAAGGTAGCATGAAATTGCAGTCAAAAATTTCTTCTTGGATTCCCAAGATATGTTATCCGTGCAGTTTTAAAGAATCCTAATTATTACGCAGGGGATATCTTTGTCTGACTTTTAGAACACTGACAAAATCAGTGCTGAAGAAGTTTAGTAAAAATTACTTTGACTTTGATTAGTCATTACGAATTTATAAAAAAGGAAAACTGTGAATCACGTCTTTCTTGCTTTCTTTTTTCTTCTTCTAAAAAATTATTTTGGTGTGTGCTTTATAAATCATCTTGACTCAAACATCTGTGTGTTTATGTAAATGGCATTCGTTTATCCTATTTCCAAAAAGAAACATCTCAAATTTATCTGAGTGCAGAATTTCTAGTGGGGGAGTGTGTATCAGAGATTAAATATGAGAGCTGTGTTCCAGGGGTAGATAGTGTCCGGTTTATGTTGATAAATCAACTGAATGGCTGAGCTTCAGCCAATAAATCTAGATTTAATTTGCAGGATGAAGGGAAATCAGAGTTTATTTTCTTTTTTAGTCACTTAATCTTATGGTCAAGTTTTATTGTGTTTACAGTTGATTCATGTGATACACCTGATTAAAAAGTCTTAAATATCAAGTTTTGTAATAAACTCTACTCTATTTATTACAAAGTCAGTGATCTGTGCGCTTAGGCAGAAATCACTTCACTATGTAACTGCAGGAAAAATAAATAACTTCTGTTAAAAGATATTGATGACAACTGAATCTTTTTTCATGACTCAATATGTAATTTAGGGATTCTCTGCTCATGCTGTTTAGGTGCAGAAACCCTTTGACAAGGGCATGTTACCCTAGTTTTGCAGCTGAGTTTGATAATGACATTAGAAAGAGAACTGTCTAATAAGTGAAACTGGGAAACAGTGCTTTCTGCACCTCTTTGCTGGCTTGCATATAGATACAATGCAAAATCCCTTTGCTGAGCACAAATTTGGACTACAAATCAGTTTTGTATCAGGGGCAGGATCTGTGACCAGCCAGCCCCATAGTTACAGAAAAGTTACAGGCATTTCAATTTTTTTGAACAATTAAGTTCAACACCTGTGCAGAATTTTTCCCTGGAGAGACGTGTAATTAAAATTTCTCTGGAGGATCTGCCTTGTTGTGATCTCACCAGCTAATTATGTGATTACAGGGTTGTTGGGTAATTTCAGATGATCTTTCATAGTTAGAGACATGAAACTTAGGAAGTCTGAGTTCCATTCCTAGCTCTGACACTTTTTTCCTGCAGTGACTAAAGTCAAGTCAGTAAAGTAGTCAAGTCAGTAAAGCTGTCAAGGATATGTCCTTTTCCAGCCGTATCTCTGACAACTGAAGAGGTTCTTGTCCCCAGCTTCCCTTGCCTTGTGCATTGTCGTCTCCATAGATCTGCTGACTGCACAGCTTCAGTACTTTCTCTGTGGTAAATTTCAACAAAAAGAGTTAAATGCATATAGACTGCAGTTCCTAAGCTGGTTTAGCTGCGCGACTGCACCTGTAAACTTGTATGGCCTGAGATTCTCATTTGGAAAGTAGATTTCTCACTTTTAATAGCTGACTCTGCTCCAATGGAAGTGCTGGTGCTTACTCTTAAGTTGTATGGACCTCTTTACTCTCTTCATAAGAAAAATGTCATTAAACTCATCAACTTTCAGGTGCTCAGATAGTGGTCCAAAAAGGGCATATGAATATTCTGAAAAAAAATTAGTATTACCCAAGTCTGTCTGAAATTTTTCATGTCTCTTGAGAACTTTCAGCAAGTGGCATGGAGATTAGCATTTATCACCATCAGAAGACTGCCAGTTGCTTTCTTTGCTTTCTCGAGCTTTACATCTGTTTGGTTTAGAGTGGAATTTTTTCAGACAGTAGAATGTGACTTTCCAAAATGAGGATGTCTGGCATTTTGTGAGTGCCAGACATTTTCTGAGATAGAAAAGAGCTGTGTACCTAGGCTTACTAATTAAGCACATTTTTTCTTGCTTGCAAAACACTTTCATTGTGGCATCTTCTGGATTGTTTTACAAATAATGTGTCGCTAATGTCAGATATCCAAAGTGCTGCTACAAACACTGTTCTCTTTTTAAATTTTGTGTCAGCATTTAACAGGTACATTTTTTTCAACTTACTTTCACGCTTATGTTTCTTAAAGTTGTGAACAGTTCCTTTCTTTTTACTTTTGGCATGCTATATATATTTTTCCCCTCCTTTCCCCTAACTACTTTTTGTCTTCCTGCTCCACTCTTATCTTTAAACAAGCTTTCACCCTGGAGCATGTGACTAGAGCAGCTTTCCACTGCTTGTCACCTGAAGTTTATTCTCCTTCAAATCTCTTTGAAAAATCCCCCTTCTTTTCTTTCTCCTTTCTTCTGGACCTCTTTCTTTCTTTCTGAAGCAGAGTGGATTTTAAAAATTATTCCTTTACTTTAAAATGACACCATCCTGAGTGTGAATATACCAAATGTGTTAGAGATATTAATGAATTAAAGAAAGTTCTTTGTTGGTTGTACCAACTGTTTTTAATGTAGCTTATTGTGCTCACTGTTCATCATCCTGTGTCATTAACTGGTACAGAAGTGTCTCCTGTTGAGTTCTGTTAAGTATCACTAAGTATCACTTTTTATTTGACACAAATCAAGGTCTGAACCTGGTTTCGTAAGTGGAGCAATACAAGTGCAAAGGTAGTTTCCTCAGCTCCAGTAGTGGAACTGGTGATGCCCTTTCTAGTCGTTTCATCAGTTGTCCCTTCACTTTACATCAAAGAACAAGGAGAGTGTGTCTACAGTGCGAAGTCGGTTCTAAGATAGGAATGTGTGACACCTGCTGAAATTCACCGCTTCCCAGAATATAGTGATTTAACAGTTTCGACTTTCATTTCGCTACTATGTTCCACATCTTAAAGGTTTTTGAGTTTTATCTTAGTAATTTTCTTGGCCTGTTATCGGAATTACTACTGCTTTACTGTCTTGTTTGTCATCTTTTGCCATCACCTGCTTCCGTAGGTCAGAATGATAAAGCTAGGAAGGGTTCTGGTGAGTCATGTAGCCCCAGGAAAGGCTCAATTAATGATAGACTTGAATGACCTAGATATAAGCCCTTGTGTTACAGAGACATGGCAGCCTTCCCGTGTGACTTTATTTTGGTTTTTAATTATTCCTTTCCATAAGAAAGGGATTACTGTTTGTTTTTCCAATATCCAAACGAAGTTTTACTAGTAGAAACTTAAGCTTTTGTCCTTCAGATTACCCGTTTTCTCTGTGGAACATTTTTCTATGTATCAGAAGATGTGCTAGTATAGCCCAAGTTTCCTCTTCTCTAGGCTAAATGACTGTAATTTATTTGCTCTTTGCTTTTTAGATTGTTCAGCCTTGCGTTATATGTCATGTTTTCAGGATCTCTTGAGGCTCATGTTCCAGCTCCTCTGGATGCTGTCCAATTGGTTCATGGTGCTTCAACTGTGGCTCCCACTCCTCTTAGTACTGAAGGGCTTTTTCTCAGTGGGATGACATTACTGACTCACATTCAGCCTGTCACCAGCTATATAGCATTTTGATCTTTTTCTGCAGAACTCCTACACAACGCTTTTATTCTCTTTTTGTAGACACAGTTAATTGTGTCTAACTGCATGTCTGGTTGGTCAAGACGATTTTGAATTTTTTCTTGTTATGTAATGTTCTTGCAGCTCTGAGGTGGTGTCATCTGCAGATTTAACTCCTGTATTGCCCTTCCCCTCCCAGAGGCAGTTGATGAAAATACTTACCATTAGACCTAAAACAGGCCTTTGGTTCCATGGGACCTCACTCAGATCCTGTGTTTAGGCAGGAAACTATTGATAAGTGTTTCTGAGTATACATATATATATATATATAGGGTTTTTTAATGAGTTTGCTTTCAGTGTTGCTGTCACTCATGCATGAATTGGTGATAATGGCAAGAAGTCACATTTGAGGTTAGACAAAACGTTAGTTCTTAGAGGTAGAACTTGTTTGGAAAAATACCATTGTCCAGTCAGATGCATACGCCTTTCGTTTTAAACTGGTGAGAATATTTTCAAAATCCAGTTATCACAGCATAATACTATGACTTGTTTGTTTAGATCTTCTACTTTTCTCATAATCCGTTTTATTAGGGGTTATCATGAGCACATCTGTAAAGTTTTGTAATTTATATGATTTTTCATCTCCGTTTTTGCTGCTTCATTTTCACGTTTCATAAGGCTTCAGGTTTGCAGGATAGAAAATATTCTCTAACCTTTTTGAGACTTAGGACTCTTTTCTTTAATTTCCTAGAATGAGTACACAACCTCAAAATTGAGGTTTTCACAGAATGCCAGGGGTTGGAAGAGACCTCGAAAGATCATCTAGTCCAGTCCCCCTGCCAGAGCGGGATTTTATTTCCCCCTCTCCACCCCTTCAATTTTTGAAAATTCTCTCGACACAACAGACTTAATTTCCACATTAATTTTGTTTCCCATTCAAAACCCACTATTCTAAAACTGCTGCCTGATATTTGGATATCATTTTTCAGCACAAAGATAACATTTTTACAAAACTCCAGGTAAAAATATTATCAAATAAGATTATTTTATTATAAAACTTTGTCTTTTAGGGTTTTGACCCACCACATCAAAGCGATACAAGAACTATTTATATAGCAAACCGTTTTCCCCAGCATGGCCATTATGTTCCTCAGAAGTTTGCAGACAACAGAATCATATCATCCAAGGTAAGGAATCGATTTGTTATGGGAAAACCTATGTAGTTTTTCTCTTGCTGTCATCCTTCAGAACCTGAGTAAGTACAGAACAATTAAGCGTGATGCTCAGAATTACTGAACAACACTAAGTTTTAAACCAGTGTTGCCAGTATCAGGATGTGATGGACAGAACAGTTTAGAAGAAAGGATGAAGCTGGTTGTGAGGATTTATAAAATACCCAAAGTGTAAGCTGCTGTTCTGCATAAAATAAATCAGCAATGGACTGCAATTGCAGATTCCCTCCTAGTGTGACCTTGGACTGGAATCAATAGAACTGATGGTGGGGATGTGTCTTGCCGCTGTAGTGTCAGAGAGTTACAGCTGCAAGAATTGTTTTTTTTTTCTCTACTACCCTGGATGCAAGCAGCCAAATGACTACTTCTGCTCTTATCCCAGTTGGTAGGAGAACATTGTAAAAGAATATTTAAAACTTTGGCTGTAAAGGCAATGCAGTGGTTACCCTTGCTTCCCTGCTAGCTGTACTTAACAAAAAAAAAAAAGTAAAATAAAAAAAAAATTGAGTGCAACAGTTCTGTGTGGGAGAAGAGCAAGACCAGAAGAAGGTTTGGAGGAGGGGAGATGGAAAATGAAAAGATTTAGGTTAAGAAAATTTAATGAGAGTGGAACTGAATTTTGCTGAAAAATAGTTCAGTATGTCATAACTGTTCTCTTTCCTTTTTTCCCCTTCAGTATACAGTGTGGAATTTTGTTCCAAAAAACCTATTTGAGCAGTTCAGAAGAGTAGCCAACTTTTATTTTCTGATTATTTTTTTGGTTCAGGTAAGTTGAATAATACTTAAGAAATGGCAATTTATGTTGTAAATTCTGCCACCGATTTATATTCTATGAGTTTAACTTCTTTACTTATGTATACTGTCTACAAAAGCAACACATTTCCAATTTCTCTGGAAAAACAGCATAACTTTAAAAAGTGTTATGTCCAAATTTTATGTACTGTCCTTAAGTTTTATTTTCATGAATGACAATATATTTTAAGTGTAGCTTCAAAGTCTCTTGCGCTGCTGGCACAAGGACTCGATTGTCTGCTTCAAAATACAATTTTAAAGCTGTTAAGTTAGTAATAAAATTCCTTTTTTATTTATTTATTTTTTAATTTTTGTGGGCATTGGTGATGTTTCAATAAGCCAGGATTTTTACTCTGATAATTTTTAAGTGCTTCTTGGACATTATTGTGCAGAAATTGAGACATTCAAGCTCACTTGCATCAAATTGGGCAGTATGCTTGCTCTTGAGCTGAGCATGGATTAATGTGTGTTCTCATTGTAGGTGGGGGTCTTGCTTTTGTAAATCAGCACACTATTGTCACACTGTTCTAACATCCTCAAATTAATTTTTTTCAGATAAAATGAACGTGTAAAATTTACAACTAGGATTGACAGTTTGTCAGATTTGAAGACATCAGTTAGCGCTGTTGTTGATCCAGCATAGGTCAAAATATTACTGTGACTTTTGCAGTGGAGTATATTTTTTTCTAATAAGAACATTCACAAGTATAATATAAGTCTGACAGTCTGTAAATTTTCGGTGATCTGTGCACTTCCATTTCTGTAATGCTGTTGAGCTATTGCAGACTTAGTAGATGAAGGATAAGTGGGAGAAGGATTGTACGGAGAGATAATATCTTTTGAAAGGCCCGTTAACATCTGAGACAGAGACAAGATCTTGTGGTACACAAACTGTTCTTTCATTATAAAATAGACTGATTTGAACATGTACAGCCATTCACAGACGTTAACTGGCATTTACAGTATGCATCTGAAAAAGATGGTACTTCCTTTGACCAAAACAAAAAAAAAGGAATAGTGAAGAGTTCAGATTTGTCTGTGATTGTGCAAGATGTCTATAGCAGGGCCAGTTCTGCAGTTTTTAATTCCTCGCCTCCTGTGTCCCTTGCTCTTGTTCTTTCACGCTTAGAGAATGAACTTTCTGATAGGCTGAAAATTTCTGTGTTGGGAGTTGCTGAAGTCATATAGTTCTGTCTTAGGTTATGTGTTGTCCATCCCATCTTCCTAGTTAAGAGTATTGACTTTTTCCTTCCTGTTACGATGTCTCATGCTGTTTAACATATCGTAGCATGAGGAAGATGGGGACATGCAGGAGATGGAACATAATTGGTACTTAAAGTAACCACAGACGCTGTCACATTTTTAAAGCTTTTATTTCTTTTTAATGCAAATTTACCTCTCCAGTTTAATTTTGAATCACGTTCCTTTCAAACTGTTAGTCTTCAATCATACCTAAATGTGATGTCCGTGAACAAATGTGGCAGAACTTCTATTCAGAGTGTAATCCTGTTCTTCTCTCACTTCATGACTTAAGTGGATGCCCTAATTTTTATAGGAAATGTCTTGCCTATGTGGCTGTATTCTTGGAAACTGAACAGAAGAAAAGTTGCAGTCATTTTTTGTTCATTTCTTAGAATGGAATTCTGGTTTTTATTCAAATTTCATTTGGAAGTTCATTAATATCTATTTATTTTTTATAAAGAAAAGGTGCCTTTAAAACTTGATCACCATGGTATCTTCTCGATCATACAAATCTCATGTGACCTAGATGCAGTGTCTGTCATTACACCTTATTCCACTGGGGATGACGGAGCTGGGGCAACTTTTCATTGTGTGATTTCAACATGCAGCACAATCCAGTCCACGTTGTTCACTGCACATATGCATGCCAGAAACATGGTGACAGACTGCATTTTGGTTACATGAGGCTCTGCACCAGTTGTGTGATGGATGTACATCCAGTTGTGTAGCGGGCAAAGGGCCATGGTATTCTGGTGAAAGAAGCAAAGAGAGCAGCCTACCATGATAATTCCACCAGCACAAAACTTGTTCCATTTCTACATATGAGCCTTTCTTGAGAAAGAAGAAAAGAGCATAGAGGGCCGAAATGTCATGGTTGACCCTACGCAGCAAAAAATCAGATGCTTTTGGCATTGGTTTTCTTGGACAACACGCTGCCAAGCTGAAGTTGCAATGCTACAGTTGAAGAACAGACAATACTGCAGACTAGAGCTGAATTTTGTTGTGTTTTGTACATTGTCTGTGTTTTGCTGGAGGAAAATAGCTTATGCATGTTTTGTAAGGTGGCATAATCTGTTTTCTTTATGAGATTCTTGGCTCTTAACAGAGTAAACTTCATGTACGATCTTTATTTTTTTTTTCTTCTTTAATGATTCCCAAAGCAATGCCATAAGTCTCAGGTAAAGTGGATCAAATCGATTATCTGTGGCTTTGAATAGTTCTTGTCTGTATTTTCTTTACAGCACTTGACCATGGTGGTTTGTTTTTTTTTCCTGCAGCAGAGGAGAACCACTAACATCCCCCTCACATACAGAATTTTAGTGTATACACTGCACTCTTGGCATGCCAGCAGTAATAGCACAAATTGTAAAAACTGCATGTTAAGTTGGGCGAGATGGAAAAGAACACTCTAAGAAAGAGTGTTCTCTAATGTCTAAACAGTTGGGAATTATTATTTTTAGCTGCATTTCCACATCTGTGGTGGATGTAATTATATTCTACATTGCTATTAAGCAGTAGTTTGTACAGAGTATTGAAACAGCTTCATGAAATCTCTTTGTAATACACTTCTGAATTCATCTTTGTAGAATGAGAACATACCTTCCTTTTACTAAGGAGTCTTAAATTGGCATGTGCATTACAAATGTAATTAAGTCTGTTCTATGCCCTAGAAACTTTGTTTGCATCATTATTGACGTGTATTATTTAGGTGTCAGGAACCAAATTTTGCTCCAGAAATACTGCAGAAAGTGCAGTAAAGATACTTACAGGTTATAATGAGGAATTTTGAAAATAATTGTCATCTTATTTGAGTTGTTTTTTTGTTGTTGTTTTGAAAGTCCAATTGAAAAAAAAAAATTGTAAAAATAAAAAAAAAATAAAAATGTTCATATTTTCTTCTCTTTTAGCTCATGATAGACACCCCTACCAGTCCTATTACCAGTGGATTGCCATTATTCTTTGTCATAACTGTGACAGCCATAAAACAGGTAAAGGGGGAAAATCTTATAGCATGAAGGCCTTCTACGGTAAATTTACTTAGCAGAATTAACCAAAATAATCTTTAAGTGCTAAAAATACATTTTTAAAGGTGTTATTTTTAGAAACAATTTTGTATTTGGTATTTGTTGTTAGATTCTTAAATTTGAGCGTTTTCGTTAGTTGTGAAGTGCTCAGTGACTCACTGTAGTACCCTTAAATGGACAGTGAATGACTGTCAGACAGCATTTTTGTCTAAACATTACATGTCACTTGTTATAAGACCTTTTCTGAAAGCTCCTCGCTTATTCCTTTGGCACACCTCGTTGCCTATTAAAACCAGTCCTCCCACATGACACGCTGAGGAAGGATCTTGGGTAGGTGAAGCAATGGTGCAATCCATGGTTGTCAGTAGGTAAAAGGCAGACTTTGCCCCAAGGAGTATGTTTCATGCTGTAAAATAGATATTAACTGTAATCCTGCACCAGGTAAAAGGTCCACTTTAGAAAGCTTCTGGTTTAGTTTTCTTTTATTTGTTTGCGTAAAACATTTTGGAATGCTTTATAGCACGTGAAATAAGAAAATTCGTCCAAGTATGAGTTTAATAGAAATCTTGTTCAAGAAACATACTACAGACTATTAAGACCTAGAGCCCCTGGAAGGAGAATGCTAGAAAAAAAAAAATAAAAATCTTCTGTTTTCTTTAATCCCCTAAAGCAAGAGGAGAAAGAAACAAACACATAAATAAAGAGATGATGTGGATAGAAACTATAATCTCTTCTGCAGGGAGGTAATTTTCAGGAACTATCACCTTCAAAGGCTTTGACACTGCTGCCTGGGAAAAAGCTGTATTAATAGCAACTGAAAAGTAAGCAGGAGACTATTACGGAGCTGCAACTGGAATTTCAATTTACCTTCTTTGCCAGGAAGATCCAAAGCCACCCTGAAATAGGGAAAAAGTAAAAATAGCTCTAGTTTTTAAGTGGATAGAATGGTGTTTGGGAAATAGGGGAATCTTAACACTGGAGTAATATTTGAACTAACATTTCATCTTCTTGCTGTGCAATTTGTGTATGTAGAGAGCTCTAATCCTCTTTGATTGCAGTTGTTATCATCACCCCAAAAAATACCCCATGTTCAAGAGCTGTACTCATAAATATGCAGTGGAAAATATCCCTTAAAGCTGTTTAAACTGAAAGAGATTGTGCAACTTAGTTATAAATATAGGATTATTTTTTTCCAGAAAGAAGTTGGACTCCTACCCAGTTCAGAGTAACCTATTACCATCTTGTTTTCAGATGTCCAGTTTTATATTGGGGAAATTGGAGTATCTTACCATAAATTACAAAGAATAGAGATTCTGGCATTCCTTCTAGAACTATTAAATCATTCATGACTTGCTAAGCATCAAAAGTTTTTCTGATTGTCTCCATGTCTCTGCAAGGACTTTTGGAGCCACCTAAGCTGATCCAGTGGACTCTCCTATTTATCCTACCTGCTGCAAAGTAGAAAAACAATATTCACAGTCTGTTACCTTGGAAAGACAATTCAGTGTGCTGTTTCCAATGGGCTGCCCTTGGACAAGGAGGAACGATAAATCTTTTATTGGAATGCAGAAGGGAAAATACTCAGTATGGTATCCAGACCAGCTCTCGTTTTCTGTCAAACCTGAAGTGGGATAGGAATCAGATTTTAGGGGAAGAAACTCGTTTTGAAAGCTGTGGGGCACTGGTTCTATTCAAAGTTATATCAGGTTAAATGTTAAACCATAACTCAATAGTCTTCCAAAAGATGAAGGGGAAAAGTAGAAGCATTAACCATATGAAGGTTTGAGAAGTTTAGCAGTGGGTGGAAAAACTTGACCCTACTTCAGGGCCAGTTAATGTGGCACCTCTAGCAAACCTCAGAACGCAGCCTTATTTTAATCTCAGCCAAGGAGATGCAACTACACTTCTAAGAAGAAAAAGTTCTATCTAGGTCAGAAGAAGGACATATAAGACCGCAAAGTGATGCAACTCATGTTATACCATTTTGTCTATCTTGTTAGCCAGAGCACTTCTCTCCTTATGCCTGTGGAGGTTCACATGCAGTCCTCAGAGGGGTCCAAAATTAGTAAATAAAATAAAACAAAAATTAAAAAACCAACAACGCAAAATGTCACAACAAAATAAAGGCATAAAGGTATTTCCTAAGGAACTTCAGGGAACTTGGTTCATTTCAGTGAGTTCATAGGTATTTAGCAAACAAGCTGATTGGACATAGATGTTTACATGACTGTCAGGTAAATCGGGAACAATTGCTTTGTAGATTTTGATTAAATATAGCCCTAAACTGAGAACCAAAAGCATGGTAATGTAATATGCAGTCCTGTTTCAATTTTGTCCTTTTCTCAAGTACATTGATGCAGTTGTTTAAGCAGGACTTAAGAATATAATTTAATTGAGGGATTTTAATCTTTAGCTTCTGTTCCGGCAATTAAGCAACAGTCCCTGTATTCCTATTGCATCTTTCTTTTTAACAGTGTTTTTGCAATATTTGCAAGTGAGGATAAGGAACTGTCTCAAAAATGCCGCATTTAAATTGACCACAGTAAGTTGGCTCTTAATAATTCCCTGGTGCAAGGTGTCACCCTTGTGTTGTAGGCAATAGGTGTCAGATGGAGAAAGCGCTGAAATATGTACTTTCTAAAGAAGGTAAATTTCACTTCTTTGCCAAAAGCCCATATTGCTCAGCTGTTCAAGATTCTGAGACAAATGCCCCAAGGTTACTGGATGTTAGTTAAAACCTTGTTTTCTTTTGTCAGTCACCTTTAGCAAGGAGCTGTAGGTACTGACTTTTGGGTTTTTTTCATATTGAAAGACTCTTCAAGAGTCTTACTCCTAGGGGTTTTAGGATTCTGATCTCTGTGTGACTGCTGTTGCTGCAGACTTCTTAATTATTTATTTTTAAGCGGTTGGCATATAAAGCTTCCCTTGTCCCCCTTCAAAACCTAGATAGTGCAGTTGTGCTGTCCTTACTCATTTGTGCTCTAGTAACAGTGGAGGTGATGAAGGTAAAACTGCAAAGCTATACTTTTAACATGCCAAGTTCATCGTAGAACTTTCCTCCAAATGCAGAATTCTCCAAACTGCATATGCATTGGTACTTTTCGTATTAAGACATTCATATAATGTTTGTAGCATTCTCGGATGAGTTGGGATTATGCCTGCTCTTTCAGAAGGCCCCCTTCCTCTGTCTACAAACATCCAAGGAAGTGGATTTAACTCTTTTTTTTCATATTTTTTTTTTTATACCTACAGAGGAGCATTGTAGGAAGTATTTCTATTACTGCAAATCAGTTGTAGGAGTCTTCCCAGGACATGGGAGGCAGTTGAACCTCCTGTAGGGGCTAATCCATTTCTTGTGCTTGCTTGTGGGGCTTTCCAAACAGCACCTAGGCTTGAGGATCAGAGATCATGCTGTTAACAATCATGCTAGTAGAGTAAATAAGCAATGTATTAATAGTTTATGAAGATAGGAGGGGAATAATATACCTGGATTCACTCTCATGGATATTTGCACATGTGTGTCCATGGGATATAGGGCACTTAAAAAGGTGCTGAATATCGGGTAAAGGAAAACTGCTTAATTTATCCATTGAAAACTGAGCTGCTATGAACTTTTCATTAGGACTCACGAAGAACTAAAACCTTCTCAGACATACTTTCTTCTAGACGGAGCTGATATGTGAACAGCATGTCATACAAAATTAACAAATCTAAAGATTTCATGCATAGGCTATGGCAGTAACTATAAGAAGTGCTATACGATATGGCATGAAGAAGTCATTTCAGTCTTTCTTCTCTTAGGAAAAAAAGAAACGAATCCATAAGAGAGACTGGGAGTGACTCTTCCAAGTTTTGTGGTATACTAATCAATATAGATAAAATATTGAATGAGTGCTTGTTCTTCTCATCTGCAGAAAATGTCACTGCCCAATTGTTTTAACAGAATGTAGGATTGTTAAGTTCCTTCACCACTTTTGTTACTTTATTTGCCTTTACATATTTATGTAAAATGGGTGAAAATTAAGAATTTTTGCAGGTTCATGAGTAACAGCTGTAGTAGAAACTCAAGAGCAGTTAACAGCTGTATTCAGTCTATGCAGGAAGTAATTTGAAGTGCATTTGCGTAGAAGGTGTTTGTTATGTTTCGTAGGTATCTTGCTTAAAAGTGAATTTTTGGTTTTTCCACAGGGTTACGAAGACTGGCTCCGGCATAAAGCAGACAATGAAGTAAATGGTGCTCCAGTTTATGTTGTTCGAAGTGGTGGTCTTGTAAAAACTAGATCTAAAAACATTCGGGTATGTGCCTCAGAACAAATTGAAAGTTGTGTCCGTCGCATGGTTAAAGCTCTTGTTTTGTTGCTAATCACTGTGGCCTGTTTCTTCATGAACTGGTAACAATGATGAAATTAATTCTTCTCTTGTAAAACCCTATTTGTACACTTCTGATTTGTGTTTGCTGCATTAGGTGGGAGACATTGTCAGAGTAGCCAAAGATGAGACTTTTCCTGTTGATCTGGTGCTTCTGTCATCTGACCGAGTTGACGGTTCATGCCATGTTACTACTGCAAGCTTGGATGGAGAAACCAACCTTAAGGTCTGGACAACTGCTGTGAAATAGAATGTAGTTAATTTGTGATGCCATTTTTAATTTCAGTTCATTGATACACCTCCCCACCCTGCTGCCTGGTAGTCCTGTGTCATTAATTTCATGGACACTGTTTTGCAGAC
Organism: Baryphthengus martii; assembly: GCA_013396935.1. NCBI lineage: Eukaryota > Metazoa > Chordata > Aves > Coraciiformes > Momotidae > Baryphthengus > Baryphthengus martii. The sequence goes on from VWZK01021423.1 coordinate 464,323, forward strand.
ACATGTTGCAGTCCCAGAAACAGCAGTGTTACAGTCCGTTGCCAACCTGGACAAACTTGTAGCTGTTATAGAATGTCAGCAACCTGAAGCAGATCTGTACAGGTATCCCTTTATTAGTAAATATTTTGAAACCAAATCAAAATGAAGTGTTTAATATTAGCAATGTTATGGGTCTTGCTGGGATTAAAATAGCTTCAAACATCTGCTTAAATTTTCAGTTTTAATAATTAGTGTCTTTATACTGCACTTGTAGTTGCAAGTAACAAATGAAATTTGAGATTTTCAGTAGTAAATTAGAAATTCTAGGTTAATATTTATCTTTTGGATTTTAATTATAACACTTACTTACATTTCTATTCTAACCAGTAGGCTTTTTCCAGATTTAAAAAAATTAAATGGCCTAGGAGTCTGAGCAGGTTGGAGGAAGAGTTGTATAAGGTTCTGCCAGGAGATTTCAGTACTGTTTCAGTACTATATTTTTTTTAATGGAATTAACTCAAACCTTAGCAAATTGTTGTAAGCTTGTGTTAGTTCTAAGGATATGTTGGTCATGTTTATTTTGCTTATGCTCAAGAGAAGATTTGAACTCCGTTCTTCAGCAGCAAAAAAAACCAATTGTATCTGAGAGCATTTCGTTCAGCTTTTAACATCAGCACACAATGCCCTAGATCCTGTAAAACAACATCATAGGTCACAAAAGTTACGTTCTCATCCAAATTTCTCCTGAATTGTATAATGGGAAATGGCAGTTATCGAGTAGTAGTTTTCAGAATCCAAGTATATCACAGCAGCTGTTCTTAAGTAAGCTTTGGGATCAATGAGAAAGATTAAATTCTAAAAAACTAAGATGCTTTAGTTTGAAGAGCCACTCAAATATTTCATCTTAAGTTCAGTTTTTAGAGAGCATCAAGTTAAGGTACAATTACTATAGAAATTTATGTCCCTGTTTGTAGCTGGGGCCATGCTATAAATATGCAAGTGTCAGATTTAAAAAGGAGAGTAGATTGGCTTTATTAAATGAAAAAATTATTGTTTCTGATGGATAATATGCTAGCTTATATGTGTTGAGGAATTATTTCTTGCTGAAACAATCTGTTTTAACTGTGTAAGGAATGTGATCTTCTGTGGTTTTACTAATGAAACTTAATAGGCTTTCTCCACTTCTCTTTTGAAGGATAATTATTGCCAGTGTTGACATATTGGTTTAATTTAATTGTTAATAAAAGTTGATTATTTTGTACTTGTGAGCGAGTAATTGCTTTTTTGTAAGTATGGAAGAGGGTTTTTTTGCATTTTTTTGAGTCTTTGTGAAAATATTTCTAACGCATGGCCTTCTTTCATAGATTCGTTGGAAGAATAACTATAAGTCAACAAACTGAAGAAGTGGTACGGTAAGTAAAATTTTACAAGATTAATATTTAGAACTGACAGAGGTGGTTAAAGACATGACCATCACAAAAAAAAATAGCTGTTGAATATACAAAAGGGAGGGATATTTTTACTAAAAATATTAGTTGAAGCTGCATATTTCAGATGTAGATGATAAAAAAATAGTTGGAAAAAAGCTCATTACTACCCAGTTTTTCAAATTTAATAGGACAGTTCAGGAAAGCTTGGCTATTCTGAGTGGGCTAATTTTTAGGCGCTGATAATCATCTGGTATCTTTGTTGTTCTTTTATTTAAAACATTTATTGATCTTAAACATTTTCTAGTGGCGTATTATATAGATTACAACAGAACCCCTGTTGTCCTATGAGAGACACTGAACAGATGTTTTTTTTGCAGTTGAAATTCCTAGAAATTATTGGTCTGTTTTAACAAAGCCTCCGCTACAAATATGTAGGTTTTAGTGTATATTTCAAACTACTGTACTACCTGGACTGCAAAGATAAATGCTTGCATCTGTAATAGTCAACACACAACTGTGTGCACGTAAAGCTGAGTGCACATAACCGTATGCTCACAGCCTTTCCTTGTGCAGTCATGGCGAGTAGCATACAACTAAACACGTGAAAAATACAGAAATAAAGATGTGAAGCCACTTACAGACCTACATGTGGACTTCCTCAAAAGGTAGCTTATTGTGGTGGGTTTTCCCCAACTAGCAGCTAAGCATCCCCATAGCTGCACATTCACTTCTCCCCACAACAGGACAGGAGAGAAAATAGGAGTGAGAAAGGTTGTGGTTCGAAATAAAGGCAGGGAAATCACTCACAAGAAATGGCCAGTTTTTCAGGAATATTTAACATGCAAGTTATTTAATTGTTTTCTCTTGAGCATTGTCAAGCATAATCAAGCTTTCAAAAAAATTGGTCACCTCTTCTCAGAATGTGGTGTGTTATGATGTATAAATGTGTCACAGAAACAGGTAAATCACTTTTAATTCTTTTACTCTTCCGTTGTCCAAAATGTTACCCTTTACACATTTTTTTTTTTTAGTGAAATTTCGTGTAACATATGCCTTCAGCCTGAAGAACAGAAAGTCTGTCAATCTGACAACCTCCTATGAGGCTGGCAAGCCTCTGTCAATTTTGGATAGAATTAACATGGAGTTCTGAGTGAATCAATGATTCGTCAATGGTTTTGCAGCTAATACGGAAATGTAGAAGTTGGCCCCAAGTCCAATGCCTTAGCCCTCACCACAAAAACTTCCATGCAAACCCCCCTCCAAAACCCACTCCACTGTTTCCTAAGGTCGTTTTATGTACTACTTCACTCAGAGCTTTTCAGAATTCATTACTGCCAAGCTTGACAAGTTCAGCTTTGGGATAATCTATCAAAATAATGTAGTTGACAACATATAACAACCAGTTTAAAGGGAGCATGAAAACAATTGCAGGTCCTGACTACTGGTGGAGTTTTATCTTCTGACTGTCAAAGATAAACTTTTCTGGCCCATGTCACACTGATTCAGGTTTTGTATTTTGGATTTGTCAGACTCGTTTTACAAACTGCAGAAACCACCTGAATCCAGAAATATACATTAGAATTCTTAAAAGAAAAAGTTAAATGTTTGAGTCACTTTTAGTTCAGTTTTTCAGTTACAGTTTGAGTTTAGCCTAAAATATGAATATGTGTAATTTAAAGAACTTACCATGATCTGTGTGTATAATTGGTGCACATGGTATTCAGGATGGTAACTGTCACATTTGCAGTAACATTTAAGTTAAATGTTTAACTGTGGGAGGTGAGTTGTGGGTTTGGGTGGGTTTTTTGAGTAACTCCAGGTTATGCTTTCAAAGGAACTCAAAGTATAAGAGCTTTTTTTATATAATAGTGATCATGGACCGCTTGTGGTGCAGCTAATGGAAAAGTAAGACAAACCCGAGGGCTTATGTGCTGTGGCACTTAGTATATGTTCTTTAATTTTTTTTGATTATACGCAGTATGTCAACCTTGCCACTGCAGATGTTCGATTTCTGCTTTCATTTGAAATACCGGCAAAAATAGCGAATGCACTTTAAAAAAAAATATATTTTATTTGAAATCACCTCAGCTGGCAGTTTCTGAAGATGATGCAGCTGCTGGAGTAGAGCATACAGCTCTACCCTTATGTGAACCTTGATTCTAACTGGACCTTTATTTTCACAGCACTGTTTGCAGTTAACTTAGTCAATGAAATCAGTGTATTATTGTGGTGTGATAGATGTGAGGAAGAAGCATTTATGAAATTTTTACTCTTGTTTTATGAGAAGCAGAACTTGCACTGTTGTGGTGATGATGTGTCTGTCTCATTGTTTGTTGCTCTGGTATGAAGAGCTTTTGAACTTACTGGGCCATTTCAGTTTGACAGAGGGATAAAAGCAAGATAGGTGAAAAATAGCCAAACCTAAAGTAGCATTCCCATTGCACTGTGAGCTCAACAGGCATTTTGCCTGTTGGCTTATCAAGTAACCTTGTAGGTCTCACTGAACCTGGTATATTCAGCGCAGTCACTAATTATGGGATATTGAGCAGTGGTGAGAGAGTATGGTGGTGACCAGAGGAAGCTGAGAGTTTTGTGGAGATTTGCGGGTGAGGTGAGGCCAAAGGGTTAAGAGGGTTGAAGATGGACCTCATTTAAGGGTGGAGTAGGAGTTGTTGCAGTGGGAATTCATAGGGGATCTAGGACAACTTTGCGTAACAAACTGAGTTTCATTAGTCCTACAGAATACTGCACAAGTAATTTTTAAATGCTGATATGTCTGTTTCTTTTTAGACCTCTTGGGCCTGAAAGTCTCTTACTGCGTGGAGCAAGATTAAAAAACACTAAAGAAATATTTGGTTTGTAGACATCTAAATATTTAAAGGGTATTCTCTTCTTAAAAGATGCTGATGAACTGTGGTTTAATTCCACTTGCCCTGAAGAAATTGTAATAATCTTGCTGACTGTTACCTGAGGGGATGTGATTATAGATGAAAGTAATGATATTATGCTGAAGAATCTCTAAGGATATAAAATTCCAGCTCTTCTCTGTGAAAATATTTGAAGTGGTTTGATAAAGGAATAACTTAACTTCAATGGATAAATGACTGTTGTTACTATTACCCATTATTCGAGACTTTCTCCTGAGATTTACCATTCTGATTTCCATAAAATACATATTGAAGAGCTGTACAGTCATAATAATGAACAGTGTTTTAGTAGGTGTTAAAATGACTTAAGCAGTACTGTTTTACTATTGCGGAATATTGCAAATATGTACAAAATATTGTCTCACCATTGTACTCAAGTAAAGGCAAAAGTAGTATCACCTCTTGATTTTATCCTGTCTCTTAAAATGAAAAATTCTACAAACTGTATATATGCAGAAAATAAATTATAACTCTTCCCCTTCCCCTTCTTTCCCAGGTGTTGCAGTGTATACAGGTATGGAGACGAAGATGGCATTAAATTACAAGAGTAAATCTCAGAAACGGTCAGCCGTAGAAAAGTATGTTTATTTTCTAATATATTTCTTATTTGTAGAGTGTTAACTTGGTTTTTCCTTGGTAACTTTAAAACCCTGATGATCTTACCATTGGGTTGTAGGCAAGGGAAAGGAATGTAATCGTTTTGCCTTCAGTAGGAAACTATAAATATAAAATCCGTTTCATGATACTTCATCCTTTTATTATTTCTTTCAGTAGTGTAAAATGTTGAAATACCCAAGGTTAAAAAAGAACTAACACAGAAAACGTTAGTTTGAGAGGTTTGGTTTTGGGATGTGGAGATCATTTAATGATAGGTAAAATGCTGCTTGAACCAGATGCTCAGAAATAGTTTTCACAGCAGTCCCAGTCTCTGCTGTTCTCTGCATCCTTTGCTGTAAAACTACATCATGCCTTTAAAGAGGATGGATTAAAATGAAGTCTTAATTGCTTACAAATATTTGTCCTGAATTGTAGTATTTGATAGAATGGAAAATAGCTTTGTTTCACACAGTCTAACAGATATAGCCTATCAGGGTATGTTTTGCAATGAATCTTGCTTCCAGCACAAGTTGCAGGGTCAAGTTAAAAATCTTTGTTCATAGTTACGGGACGGCTGTAACTCTAACAGAGATTTATATTTTGAACTTCCTGAATTATTCTAAAAGGAAAGGGAGTTCTGTTACGTTGCCTTTATTCCAGTTACTAAAAATCTGAGATAACCTCCTGACGTTCTTTTGCAAACAGGGAATTGATTATTCTGCAATGGACAGATACAAACAGAACTGTAGGGTACACAAGAAAAGTTCAGTCATGAAATCAAGAAGTGGAAAGATGATCTGGCTAGCATTGCAGATTGTAGAGGCATGTTTGACTCTACCCTGGGTTAAATGGCCTGGGCTAGATAACCAGATGCACATGGTAGTGCTCTTCTAACTGAAGAAAAAGGTGCAGCCTTGGATTTCCGCTGTGGTTGTTTGTAGTGCATCCACAGCTTTGCTAGATACTCAAGGGAGAAGAGAAGGACAACAGGTATGACACAAGTCCCCTGTTGGGATATAGTTGCACCTTAGTCTTGTCTTCATATTGCTATATGTAAAGTATATCTTTATCAGATGTAAGGATTTCTTTTCACTTCTGTTGCTTGCTTGTCACATAGAAACTTTATATTCATATCAAACACAGGATACTTTAAAAAAACCACCAAAATCCCCTAAGTTTTTGATCAATTCATGTAACTGGTGTGTCAACAGATTAGATGAAATAACCTGAAGTTGGTTTATTTGTTTGCTTGTTTCCTCTTTATAGGTCCATGAATTCTTTTTTGATTATTTATCTAATAATCCTTCTCTTTGAAGCCATTCTGAGCACTATTTTGAAGTATGCATGGCAAGCTGAAGAAAAATGGGATGAGCCTTGGTATAATGAAAAAACAGAGCATGAAAGAAACAGCAGCAAGGTAATGTAGTTCTAGCCAGTGGCATATCTGAGGAATCCTCAACCTCTGTATGCTGAATATCATATTTATTGTGGCTGTGTTTTTGGATATAGGTGTAACTATTACATGATCCACTTACAAGTCTGTGTGCTATTGTCTCAGTATTTTTGAGAGAGCTAGTCCTATGTAGCCTCACCCTTGTGTAGAAATATCTTACTTCTGCTACTGGTTGGACTTTTTCTTCCTTTTTGAAAAAAACAAACTTTAAAAAAAAATTGGGGTTTGTTAGGACATACTTCTGATATTCTATGTTCTTATCACAGTTACTGTTCCTTTGGGTGTCTTTTGTCATTCTTTAAATGAAAAGAGGAGGAGGATGGCTGTTCTTGTGCAGGTTCCATTGCAGGGATTTCATAGTTTGGGCATTTTGGACATTCTGTGATGTCAAAATCGTTCAGACAATTTTTTAAGACTGTAATTTTACTCAAGCTCCTGGTTGTCTTCTCTCTTTTCTGTAGAGATTGGAGAGACACTTTAAAGTGTTCCTTAAGTCTGCAGTTCTGAGAACTGTCTTTCTTTTAATGGTTCTGTATTATTCTTTGTTCTGCTTAATTTTTGTTTTCTGTACGAGCCATTCAGGAGCTGGCTGAAGCTGATTCTAAGAAGTAGAGGGGATTTTCAAAGGACAGAAGAATTGGAAATCCAGTTTCCATATGTGATGTGGTGTCAGATGTTTAACACCCATACCTTCCCCACCTCCTAGAGAGTTGGAAATTGAATGTGCTCGCTAGGTGCCATGTCTGCAAAAAGGTTCAAAACCCAAGGCAGAAGAGTTCTATTCTGCTTCACAAGTAGAGTGAAAGTTACGGTTACCACACAGTGGTTCCAGAAGGAGAAAGCTGTAATTCAGTGAGAGTTAAGAGTTTACTGACATTTCCGTAGAACTTGCAACTTTCACCAAAGTGTGTCACGCAAAGTGTTTTTGTGGTTTAACTGGAAAAACTGTCTCAACACTGTGCTTTACTTAAAATTATTAATTCAGGTTATCATTACAGTTAACAAAAGCTTTTCAGTGTATTCTAAAACAATCTTATCTAAAAGTGTCCCTGTTGAAAAGTACTAAATGAATTTAAGTTTTTAAATTGTTTAGTGACTTTTTAGTACCTGCACCCATGTAACACACTCCCCACTATTTGGTCACTCAAGTAAATTCTTGACCCTCTTAATCTGAAGTAGTTGCTAAGTAAGTTAGACTAGCCTGTGGAGCCTTTGCAGTTGTGAATAGAATTTGGAGAAGTATATTTACTCAATTTTCCCATTCCTTTACCTTTACCTTTCCCTTTACCCTCAGGAGCATAGAGAGCCACCTGTGTTTCTGCAATGTCACTCTCCTATCTTCTCTTCTGTTTCTCGCTCTCCCTAGTTTACTTCCACAATCTGCCTTGCATTTCTCAATGTGCTGACATCCTTACTTCTCTGTTCATCTGTCCTGTGTTGTGCAGATTGTTATTTAATAGGCAGTGCTTGAAGAAACTCACTAACTTCAGTAATTGCCACTTCTCAGTATATCTTCTTTTACATCAATTATAGCTCTCGGTCTTTATCTTTTCTAGTTTAGTTTGGAACCATTTCTTACAGCACAGAGCTTCCTGAGTTTTTGTCAGGTACCTTAATTATTGGTACTGACTTTTATTAAAGAGCACTCCGTAAGTAGGAAGAACAGACATTATTTAGCTTTGCAAAATATTGGCTTATTTTATACTCCCTTTCTTCAAAATGTTCTCCTACACCCGTATCTGGTAGAGTTGAAAGAGGTGTCCCATCTTTTCTTATCTCTAATCTCCCTGGGTCAGTATTAGGTGTTGGTGAGAGTCTTCCCATAGTACAGTTTAGGTACTGAGTTTGTTGTGGAAATGAAGAAGAGACTTCAAGGAGGCTGTAATGTTTCAGAGTTTGTTGAAATTGTCATACCTAATAAACAGAAATTTCTACCCTATTACGTAGCTGTTTATCTGAAATGCACATGTTGGACAGTGATTTGAAGAGGCATAGAAGAGCTCTGTACCACCGAAAACCACAGTCTCTTTTTTTTTGTCACGTAGTCTAGATCACCCGCATCACTGGGGAATGCTGGTAGACCAGAACCCTCTTGTCACTCTGCTGTCCTAAACCATTGCAGAATTCTTGCAGATTTCTCTGACAACATGGAGTATCCATTGCTTGCCTTCACCAATTATGATGCCTTAGAAAAGCCTTTGAGTGGTGCTGTTTCATGCATGTACTGATTGGCAGCCCTCCTGACAGATTCAGTAGAAAGGACAAAAATTAATGAACTTCAGAACTGAAACATCCAGTCATAGCTTAAGGCTGTCTTTTTTTCATCATTACGGGGGCAGCCTGGAAATGCCTGCGTTGTCACTGTGTGTTGTCTCTCTCAAGCGTACGTGGGACTTTGTCTCCTCTGGCTCTGTCGATTTATCATTTTTCATGCATATGGAAACATAACTAAGCAACGATGTTTCACCTGGTCACTGCAGTAATCTTTACATTTTCTCTTTGTCTCTTGTAGATTCTGAGGTTTATTTCAGATTTTCTTGCTTTTCTGGTACTTTACAATTTTATCATACCTATTTCACTTTATGTGACTGTTGAGATGCAGAAATTTCTTGGGTCTTTTTTTATTGGCTGGGATCTTGACCTCTATCACAAAGAAACGAACCAGAGAGCTCAAGTGAATACTTCAGACCTCAATGAGGAATTGGGACAGGTAGAGTAAAAAAACGTATTTGTTTTATCTTCTATTTTCTGCTTACTTTTTAATATTAAAATTAATTACTGCAGACTTTTCATTGGTTGTGCTTTGATTTCTGATTTATTTAAAAAACAGGTATAAATATCTGATGGCAGAAATTAAAATTCTTACATGATCAAAAGATGTGGAGAATGAGTTGAAATTTTTGTGTGTGTGTTTTTTATTCTAACAAATACATGCAACTCCAAGTCTGTTTTGTTTTATTTTGCAAAAGGTAGAGTACGTGTTCACAGACAAAACTGGTACATTAACTGAAAATGAGATGCAGTTTCGGGAGTGCTCCATTAATGGCATAAAGTACCAAGAGGTCAATGGTAAACTAACTCCAGAGGGGTTTTCTGAAGATTCTCCAGATGGAAATAGACATAGTTTGGTAAGGTTTATTTTTTTTGCCAGATTAGGCATCCTATGTAGAAAATGTTTTATTTCAGAGAAACAATCTTCTAGCATTAGCATTTATTTTTTTTTAAAATTGGAACTCGTGAATAGTTTTTGAAACTATTAAGTAATTCTGAGCAAATAATATTTACTAGACGTGTTGAGATGTGGTTATTTAACATGGAATACTTGGCAGATTTTTAAGCCAAAACATAATGTTTAATTAAGGATATTCAAAACTGGGTTGATATGTAAATGTTACAAATAAAGTTTTTTCTTCCTTACAGATGAAAGAGGAAGAACTCTTCTTGAAAGCAGTTTGTCTTTGTCATACAGTGCAAATCAATGCAGATCAAACAGATGGTGCTGATGGTCCTTGGCATGCCAATGGGATAGCTCCCCAGTTGGAGTATTATGCTTCTTCACCAGATGAGAAAGCTTTAGTTGAAGCTGCAAGCCGGTGAGTTGTACTGCCAAAAGTATCTAATGTAGAAATTGCCTACTAGGGCAGGCAGTTTGTGGTAAAAGCAACCTTAGAAATGGCTCAGAAATATTGTAAAGCTGAGGGTGTGGCACTGTCAATTTACTATGAAAACATACAAAACCAAAATACCCCCAAATCTAAGCATATTCTAATTGTATATAATGATATATTATAATACATATATTTTATATAGATAAATTTTTTTTTTCAAATAATTGAAATTCTAGTGGACAAAGTATGTTACTATTAAAATATTGTAGAAAGTGGCCATTCTTCATTTTCTTCAGAATGAGGTATGAGTCTTTCTGTCTTTCCTTTTTTCTGCCTCCCCCCTGCCTCTGTAATAATCACTAGGTATTATGTCTAAAGTAATGATTAAGTGTACGTTTTCTTTTTCTTTTAGAGTTGGAGTAGTATTTACTGGAACTACTGGGGACAGTATGGAAGTAAAAAGTCTTGGAAAACCAGAAAGGTATTTGGTTTTATTCCTTATTTCTTTTGAAGGACAGAACCATAATGAAGATTAATATCATATTCTTCTCGTAACCCCCTCCATTCATAAAGCAAACCTTGCCTTTCCACATCATGCTCTTTTTAATTCTCTTCCCTTGATGTCTTCAAGACAGCTTGTATCTTAGACCTTATGAATTGAGACTGAGATGCAGGAGTTTTACGAGAGTTACTGTGTAGGTGTGTATTATAACAGATGGTGTCTTTGCCCATTCCTCAAAGGTTGAGATCGTTAGAATTGGAAAACTGGATTGTTTATTCAACTATTACAGTTCATGCTTTGAGCTCTAGAAGTTCTCAGAATCAGTCTCTCATACGCGTAGTCTAATTATGTATTTTAAACTTTCCCAAAAATGAGTAGAAATATTATTGATAACTATGTATCTGTAGTATGTCATAGTATCTTTTATCCATTTGATCTGTGTGTGTTAGTTGGCAGTACTTTAAACTTAAATGTCTGAAATTAATTTTTAAAATTAGTTGTAATATAACAAGAAATAGTTCCGTTTTCAGGGAACGTACACCCTTTTTTTCACCATGTAGACTGCTTACAAGCATTAGGAACAAAATGTGGTTTTGAAAGTAATGATAGGAGTATAAAGGGAATAGGTAGGCAGTGATTGTAATCTCCAGATGTAAAGCTAGTGTTCAGGAATAGAAGAACCTTTTATTCTTATAGGATGAAATTAAATATATACATAAAGTGATGAAAAGTAATCAATTGCACAAACACCGATAACAATGATTGTTGCTCAGTAGCGTTGGTTTGAGAGTTTTCTATATAAAAATGTCACTTTCAGGAAAGCTCTGTGGAGTGACAGTGTATTTATAAGTAACTGTCTTTGGAAATTTATTTCTAAAAGTGTTTTCTTCTTCTCCCTTCTGTTACAACACAAAATACAGATATAAACTGCTTCATGTTTTGGAGTTTGATCCAAATCGCAGACGAATGAGTGTCATTGTGGAGAGTCCCTTGGGTAAGTGATCAGAAGGTGTACAGGCTGCACTTGAGAACTTCTTAAATAGTATATATTTGTAATTTCTACTCTGTTTTACTTTTTAGGGGAAAAGCTTTTATTCACAAAGGGAGCAGAATCTTCCATTCTTCCTCGCAGTAAGAGTGGCGAAATAGACAAAACAAGGATACATGTGGATGAATTTGCCCTGGTAAGCGTATATGCTTGCCCAGCTGATTGGAAGAAAATTCTTACAGTATAAATTCTGTGACTTCAGTGAACAAATTGCAAGTGGCATCTTCTTGTTACATCAGAATCTTGTCTGCTCTGAATGTAGTCTTTTATTTTCTCACAGAAAGGACTAAGAACTTTGTGCGTAGCCTACAGAAGATTCACACCTGAGGAGTATCAAGAAATTGGCAAACGCCTTCATGAGGCCAGGACTGCCTTACAACAACGGGAGGAAAGATTAGCAGATGTGTTCAACTTCATAGAAAGGGATCTGGAATTACTTGGGGCTACAGGAGTAGAAGACAAGTATGCAATAGAATTTCTGCTAACTGCACTCAAAAACATAGCGACTTTAAGATTTATAACTGAAGTACCATGTATGCCATGAAAAATTGTTCTGCCACGACCAGAAGTTCTGTGCTGTTCTTGTTTAGTTTGTTTACCACTCTTTGGATTGAGAAACATTAGAAACACAAGTTGTACCAAATGATTTTGTCTTAATAACAATGACATACAGTGTCCTTCATCAGGAGAGATTTAATGTGTATAAATTGAAATAATTGCAGTAAATATTTAGGGTAACAGCTAATTCCTTGGGAAAACTTCTGTACATAGTACTTTACAAAGCATTCTGCTTGCATGGTATGTATTCTGTAAGTCAGAGGGTGTATTACACACTGGAGTGTACAGATGGAGCACTTGGAAGCTTTTCATGCATCTCTGTAGATAGTAATTGTTGTGGACTGTTTTAGAGCTTCTCGAATGCAGCAGTGGTTCCTAATTTAAATCAAGTAATGTTTATTACACATTTTAGATCGTTTAGCAGGATTGAAGTTCTGTTTTTGTTTCATCAAGCTGTTTCTTTTGTTGCTGGTAACTGAATGTCATCTGCCAGACTACGATGCTCTGAAAATATATGTAACATTGGAAATACAGTCTTAAATCATCGTGACAGTGGGCTTAGGGCAGTAACATGCAGTTACAGGGTGAGTTGTTTTTTTTGTAAAGTGTTTGATTTGTTATTTAAGATTTTTCTTGTTTCTAGACTGCAGGAGAAAGTCCAAGAAACTATAGAAGCTCTCAGGTTGGCTGGTATCAAAGTGTGGGTACTCACTGGAGACAAGCACGAAACAGCTGTTAGTGTCAGCTTGTCATGTGGACACTTTCACAGAACTATGAACATCCTTGAACTTGTGCAACACAAGTCAGACAGTACATGTGCAGAACAACTGAGGCAGCTAGCGAAAAGGTAAAGTACCTGAGATGTCCTTATCTCAGTGATGATCTTAGCTTGGGTTTCCTTTATTTTCAAATTTTGTGACAATCTTTGATGTATGTGCCAAACACATGAAGTTGCCTTTTAAAAAAAAAAAAAAAAAAAAAAAAATAAAACCC